>CAUYQG010060293.1:0-41506 GCA_963574415.1 Tarsius wallacei | reverse complement strand
GAGAATTAAAATCCTTCCAAGACATTCAATTCCTAAGAGTTTACACTACTTCCAGACGAGATCTACAAGAAACACTTAAGAAAGTATTAAATGCAGAAGAAAGAAAAGAAAGAACGACAATGACCCTCACAAGAATGCAGGAGAAAGACTGGAAACACACATAAATCAACTCAAAAATCAAAAGAAAGACAAAACAAATAAGCAGCAGCAACAATTCTATAAGAATCTCATAACTGGGAATTTGAATATACTAAATGCACCCATTGAAATGACATAGAATGAAAAATTGGATAAAATATCATGGTGCAACAATATGTTGTCTAGAAGAGACTCATCTCACTGGAAAGGACACTCACAGACTCAAGGTAAAAGGATGGGAAGCAAATATTCAGGCAAATGGAACACAAAATAAAGCAGGAGTTGCAATCCTAATATAAGACAAAATACCCTGTAGGCTATCAAAAATTGAAAAAGATATGGAAGTTCACTACATAATGATAAAAGATTCAATCCATCAACAAGAAATATCCATCCTAAACATATGTACCAAACCTAGGAGCACCAGCATTTACAAAGCAACTACTAAGTAAACTAAAAAAAGATATTGACTCTAACACCATCATAGCTGGAGACTTAAATATCCCACTAACAACTTTAGACAGATCACCAAGACAAAAAATCAACAAGAAGATCTGGAGCCTCAACGTAACACTTTAACAAATAGACTTAATTGATACCTATAGAACACTCCACCCAATAACCACAGAATATACATTCTATTCATCAATACATGAAACATACTCCAAGATCAACCACACCCTCAGCCATAAATCATGCATAAACACATTTCATAAGATTGAAATACTACCATGTGCCTTCTCAGACCACAGAGGAATAAAAATAAATATCCACACCAACAGAGTTCCCCCAAAACCCATAAAGACGTGGACACTAAACAACATGATGCTATACAACTCCTGGGTATGCACAGAAATCAAAAGATTCCCGAAAACAAATGAAAATGAAGAAACATCTTACCAAAACTTCTGGAATGCCATGAAAGAAGTCCCAAGAGGGGAATTCATATCTCTACCAACACACAAGAAGAAAATGAAAAGATCACAAGTTAACAGCCTAATAAATAACTTAAGGAAGCTGGAAAAGCAAGAACACCAAAACCCTAACTTTAGCAGAAGAATGCAGGTCACCAAAATGAAAGCCCAAATCAGGGACTTAGAAGACAAAAAGATAATATAAAAAAAAATCAACAAAACAAAAAGCTGATTATTTGAAAGGATAAAGAAGATTGATGGACTCCAGCTAGGCTGACCAAGAAAAAGAGAGAAAAATCCCAAATAAATACAATCAGAAATGCAAAAGATCAGTCACAATTGACCCAGAAGAAATACAAAAGAGTATCAGAGATTACTATGTACACTTGTATGGAAACAAACTTGAAATCCTAAATGAAATGGAGGACTTTCTGACATCACACAACATCCCCAGGTTGAAACAAGAAGAAATTGAGACCCCATATACACCACCAACAACCCAGGAAATTGGCTTCATCCTAAGAAAACTATGTACAAAAAAAAGCCCTGGACCAGATGGCTTTCCAGCAGAATTCTATAAAACATACAAGGAGGAGCTGATAACAATCCTATTGAAAGTATTCCAGGCAATAGAGAAAGATGGAACTCTCCCCAAGTCATTTTATGAAGCTAAACTAGGCAAAGTTCCTACAAAGAAAGAGAACTCCGGGCCAATATCCTTGATGAACATAGATGCTAAAATTCTCAAAGATTCTAGGAAACCAGATCCAACAACACATCTCAAAAATCATCCACCATGGCCAACTAGGCTTTATACCTAGAATGCAGGGCTGGTTCAACATCCTCAAGACCATAAATGTAATTAAATACATCAACAGATGTAAAAACAAAAACCACATAATTATATCATTAGACACAGAAAAAGCTTTTAATAAAATCCAGTACCTCTTCATGATAAAAACCTTCAAACATCTAGGCGTAGATGGAACATACCTCAAAATAAAAAGAGACAGTTACAAGAAACCCACAGCCAACATACTGCTAAACAGACAGAAATTGGAACCATTTACCCTGAAAACAGAAATAAGACAAGGATGTCCACTCTCACCCCTCCTGTTCAACATAGTCTTGGAAGTCCTACCTAGAGCAATCAGACAAGAGAAGGAAATCAGGATATCCAAATAGGAAAAGAGGAAGTTAAATTATCTCTCTTTGCAGACAACATGATTATATACCTCCAAAACACAAGAGAATCTGTCAAAAACCACCTTTCACTGATAAAGGACTTTAGCAAAGTCTCAAAGTATAAAATAAATGTGCAAAAGACAGTCACATTCCTATACACTAACAATAGACAAACAGAAGCCCAAATAAAAAGCACAATCCCAATCACAATAGCCACACACAAAAAATGAAATACCTTGGCATCTTCCTATCCAGAGAAATGAAAGACTTTTACAAGGAAAACTACAAAACACTGCTCAAAGAAATCAAAGACGACATAAACAAATAGAAAAATATTTCATACTCATGGATTGGAGGAATCAACATTGTTAAGATGTCCATTCTACCCAAGGCAATCTACAGATTTAATGCAATGCTCATTAAATTACCAGCAGCATTCTTCTCAGACCTGGAAATGATAATACAGGAATTCATATTGAAACATAAACAATCATTAATAGCCAAAATTGTCCCAAGCAAAACAAAAAACAAAAAACCACAAAGTGGGAGGTATCATACTCCCAGACTTTAAACTTTACTATAAAGCTACAATAATCAAAACAGTCTACTAGTATTGGTACAAGAACAGGCATATAGACCAATGGAACAGGATACAGGCTCCAGAATTTCTCAACCAAGTCATCTTTGCCAAAGCCTCCACCATCAACCACTGGGGAGAGGAGAAACTATTCAGTAAATAGTCCTCAGAAAACTGGCTGACCATATGCAGAAGATTAAAAGAAGATCCCTATCTATCACTATACATAAAAATCAACTCTAAATGGATCAAAGCCCTAAATGTAAAACCTCGAACTATAAGAACCTTAGAAAATGCAGGAGACACCCTTATGGAAGTTGGAACTGGCATCCAATTCCTGATCAAAACCCCAAGTGCTCATGCCATAAGAAATAAGATAGAAAAGTGGAATCTCATTAAACTGACAAACTTCTGCAAAGTCAAAGAAACCATCTAGAGAGCAGAAAGATAGCCCACAGACTGAGAAAAAATATTTGACAACTTTTTATCTTAAAAGGCCTAACATATAGTATAAACAAGGAACTCAAAGTGCTGAAAAAAAAAAAAAACAAACAGCTCCATTAAAAAGTGAACAAAATATATGAATAGACACTTCTCAAAAGAAGACATATGAGCAACCAACTGATACATGAAAAAAACGTTTGGCCTCACTAGTCATCAAAGAAATCACCTAACTCCAGTCAGAATGGTCATCATCATTAACTCAAAAAATAACAGATGTTGAAGAGGATGTGGGGAAAAGGGATCACTTCTACACTGTTGGCGGGAACCACAATTTCTCTGCTGGGAACATACCCAGAGGAACTCAAATCACTCTGTGGAAAAGATATCTGCACATGCATGTTTATTGCAGCATTGTTCACAATAGTAAAAACATGGAACCAACCATGCTGACCACTGAAACTGGACTGAGAAAGAAAAATGTTGTACATATACACAGTGGAATATTATGCAGCCATAAAGAAGGACAAAATTATGTACTTCTCAGCTACTTGGATGGACTTAATATTTATAATACTGAGTGATCTATCACCGAAACAAAGAACTGAGTGTCACATGTTCTCGCTCATAAACGGACCTTGAACAATTATCATAATACTATAAGAAAGGAATTGGCAGTAGTGGGAAACTGTCAGAGGTGGGGGGCAGGTAGGATGGGCAGTAATGGGAAACTGCCAGGGGAGGGGGAAGCACAGCTCATCAGCAAGGGTACCTGCATAATGAGTATTTGTACACCTAACGCTGAATTGTACCCCATATCTTCAAAATTAATGATTAAAAAAAAAGAAATCCAGTGCATACCTATTATATGTCTCAGAGAGATAACAATTGTAAAAATTTTGGGATATTTTCTCTTCTTTTCTATTTGTAGGCAACTTATAGAGATATTGTGAAGAGAGATTAACAATGAATTCAACATATGATTGAACAGTATGTTGAATCAGTTTGAAGTGAATACTGTTAAGCTAATGTCGTTGCACTGGAAAATCTCCTTTTATAATACATGGCAATGATTACAGTGATGCTGTTTATAAAATTATGATGAATTAATATTAGCTTCACCTGTGTCCTGCTTATCAATTATTAATAATAATACCAATAATGGCCTTGTGTATAGTTCATAGCATACTAGTGAGAGTGGCAAAAGCAAGCTTTTATGCCAACCCATCTGTACAGGGGTGCCTTGACAATGATGTAGCCATGTCTGTTTTAAAATTCCATTATATATTGATGAAAACACATCCTTTCCAACCTTTTCAGTGTCTATTTTGGCACAGCAGTTAATAAATTAAGCTGAACCAAACCTTTAAATAGCATTTACACTGAGCTAATAATGAGAGTGAAAAGTGGCATGATTCTATGTACCTACATTTCAGCAGTAATTTGTGTGGCTGCAAGAAAGATGACACCATGAGTAAACTTTTTTGAAATCCCTTTTGACTCTACACAATAATGAATTGTGGCATGATGCCGCAACTTTAAAGAATATCAGCAAAATATATACAATTTGGATAAGATTAAAGAAGCTTTTGCAAGTTAACAAAAAGTTGCCCACATCATCAATCTTGTGTGTAGTAAGTATACAATATTATGTTTCATTAACATCCCCTGGATTGGTGGATGTGACATGAAGAACACAAATTGCATCCAGTAAGAGCAGGATGTCAATCTCCAGTGAGCACACATTCTTGAAATAACAACAAAACACAATAGTGCTATTTAATAAAACAAATAAACAAAAATAAGAGCAATTGAGTTATTAATTTCTCATTTTTTAACTTGTGAATTTGATTTGTGAATTTCTCAGTTATAGTCATTATAAGAATTGTAAGTCTCTAACATTTGGCCTCAATTTTGTTTTTCTTTTAATATATCACTTTTCAACCCCAAACAGTAAAAATTATATTCTCTTATTAACTCTGTTGCAGACAGGAAGAAGATAAAATGGGAACAAAGAAAGGGTCTTTCTTCCTCTTTGTAGGTATGGAATAGTGTGCTTATTTAAAATGTCATGCCATAGATTTTTTACCTCTATTTTATCCCCTATTTAAAATTTGTATAGATTTCAAAAGATAATCTGTAAAATTTTAAACAAATTAATTGGAGCAGAGCTCTCTGATAAGAGTGCCTTTATCACTCCTTTTGGGTTTGGCGGCCAGTTGAAGAGAATTTTGAGGGAAAATTCAGTAATAAACTACCTCTGTTGTCCTCCCTCACAGTTGCAAACTTCCTGACTTCCACTGATATTCTACAGTATTTCCCAAATTTTTCTTGAGAAAAATAATTCCCTGAAATGTTTATAAATATTTGTCTACTGTTGTTGCTATTTCTTTTCATTTCTGTGGTTAAATATGATTGGAAAACTTTGAAGCAAACAGAGTTAAAGACGATTCCTTCTTCATTGAAAACTTTTGGAATCTTTAGATGTTTTGCAAGCCTCCAGAGGATGATGAAACATGCACCATTTCCCAAAAGAATATGATTAAGGCCTCATTTTTTGTTCAAACTGGGGTGAAAGCTATCAGATGGGGAATAGTACTTCAGGGGAATATAATATCATGGAATTTTACTTTGAAAACAATTCATCTAGGAACCAAATACTATACCTAAAAGACTTATATTATAAATTTTACTTGGATTTAGCCAAGAACAGTTAAAAGTATCTCATGCACCAAGATTTTTTTTAATGATGAATATAAAATATGAAATGTTTAAAGATCTACTTAATAGAGTATACCTAGTAAATAAGAACACATAATCAAAATGTAAAAATACATGTCTAAAGCAGTTATTCTTCACAATAGTGGAGGAAATTCAGTCAAGATGAAAGTGTCAGAACAATTATTTCTTATGTATTATTTATCATATACCTCTTCCCCAAAATACTGAAGTTGGACTACAATAATAACGCTGTTGAAATAAACATAAAAAACCAAAGTTCTGGAAAAAAATTGGTTTAGGAAAAAAAAAGACAGGAAAAAAGGCTTTTAATAATAAGATGGAAACAGAGTTGGCCACGATGGTTACACACACTCACATATAGCTACACATAAGCTACAGTTTTAATCTGAAAGACAATAGAGTCCTCATGAGTAGACTTGGGAGAAGGTAGTGATGCAATAATTCCAAATTTTGTTAGCAGATTGATCTGGCTAAAGGACAGAGCGCTTAGAAGTTAGAAGGCCAGGAACAAAAACCAAAACAAATAAACAAAACAACAACAGCAAAGAAAACCTCACACACAACCAAACTTATTCCCTAAAAAATAAAAAACACAACAGGTGGTAGAAGCCAACATAAGGTAGAGATGACTACAATATCTTTTTAAATAAAAGTCAAATAAATATATTTTGAAATTTGAAAAAAAAACCCAGAAAAGCAAAGTGAGAGTGTCAGAATTAAATCAACTGTATAAAAGTTTGAGAACAGAAAATAGTTGTATTTAGAAATTGCACTCATTTTACTTAGATAATTTACCTCTCAAACTAGTCAAGTCGGTACATAGCAAATTTCCATGAATAAACAGTTTTGTTATTTTATTCTTTTATTTTGATAGAAGTTTTAATATGTCAGCTTAAGAATACAAATGGCAAGAAAATATATGTAGCAAAAAAAGTTTAACTTCAATAAAATAATAAAAAATAACATGACTGTGACACAAAGGTATTGTTCTACATACTCAATACATATATTTGTGTGATCTCTAAAAAATAAACTAGCCCAATTACTATGCCAATGTATCTCCTTTCTATCACATCTAATTTATGTTCCTATACAAAGCCTTGGTACTGTAGGGAATCAATGTCTTTATTTGGATTGGTTTAAAGATAATAACAATTATACTATCCACACCTCAAAACTACAATTTCTAAGCTAACATTTCCTGGTAAGAAATTTCTTTTTATAAACAGTTTCTTTTTCATTTTAAAATCTGGCATGTATTATAGTAAAGTCATTTATTTTTTACTGGTTTTCAGAAACTTAGTTTGGAATTCTAGTTAAATGTTCAAGATAAATTAAAAGAATAAATATTTTAGAAAATAGTAATCATGAAAAACAAAAGGTATAAGAAAATTTCTGTATCACTTAAAAGGGGGGAGAAAATGTCGTGTTGAATCCAGTTCAAAAATTCTTTTGACAAAATGACCTTTAAAGAACCTACCAGTGTACAATTGATCTCTTCTGTTGAGGAGTCCCCAGGGGTTTTTCTTGATAGGATTCCACTTCAAAGCATGCAGCTTAAATTGCAAACAAAGGGAACTTGCACTCCTTTAGCTTACTGTGCAAGCTGGTTTTAAAATGACCTGATCTGTATTGAACTTTACTAAATTTCTGCTCTGGTTACATCTAACACAGTAGTCAACACATCAAGATTCATAAAAGAATAAACTGCTAAAAACTTAATATCATAAACGTTGCAGGCAGTCAAAGAAAAACAGTAATTAATTACACGTCTTGCCCATCAAATAGGTATAAATAGTATATTAAAGCTTACATTGTTTGAATACAACTGAAATCTGGTTTGCATTGGGGAAAGATCCTAGCTGTCTGTCAGAAAATGTGTTATTAGGGAAGAAAACAAAATCAAAGGCTTGTTAAATCTTGATATAGAATCTTTTAAGAGTCACCCCAAATTCTTACCTACTCTGATCTTGAATGAGAGTACTTTGTGTTTTACTGCTCTTGATTTCCAGTAAATAATATTGATTGCTCTTAACAATGTACCCAGGATGTGAAACTTTGAGAAAGAAAATGACTTTTTCTTCATTCATTCTCAGAAGTAAGGGCATTTGAATTTTAACAAAATGTCCTCAGTTCAACTGTATTTGCCAACTCTAAAGTCAACCATGCTAAAACTGTAATCTGTTACAAATATTCTGGCAGAGAATAGATTTACTTTGGAGGTAGATTAGGAGTGTAAAATAATTTCTTTTAAATAAGCAATCTGAACTAACTAGTAGTTAACTCTGAGAGTAATACATAACATTTAACTTAGCTTAGGCAAAATGTGTATATAGCCTTTATAAAATGTCTATAAAAGGTATAAGTAAATATTTATAGTCATTCTTACTGAGTTGCTAAGTTGATAAGACCTGACCATGTATTTGCATAAAAGCTCTGTCAAAACATTAGTCTCTCTATTAGCTTCCAAAATTCTGAAAAGAAATAAATGCTATCATATGTACAAGTGTTAAATTATATTTTCAACATGTGAGCAATAAAACACTATAAAGATATCAGCTGGTCCTGTATTCAATGGCACTTTAAAATATCACTTCACCCTGAATTTGTTAGGTAATAAGGAAGTTTTAATTTCTTTCTCAGAATAGATAAGTTATTGCTATTAGACTTTAAAATCTAGACCGAGATTTTCTGAAATAAAATCTAATATTCAAACTGCTGCCGATATTTAACTATTATTTTCTACAAATATTTCATACAAAATAAATATATTTTACTGTTTTCTAATAGTCTATATATTTGCATAAAAAGTCCTAAGATTCATGCATACAATATTTTTAGAGATACCGTTTTCAGTCATTTAAAAATACCAAACATTTTTGGAGTTATTTTAGCTTTAGAAATGGAGGTGTACATAAATGTAGAGATGTTGGAAATAGGGATCAACTATTATGATAACCTTGTAAACTCTCCATTTCAGCCTCTGCTACCTTTATTTTCCTCTAGGTGGCACACTCTGCATTCCAGGGTTAGACATGTAACTAGTATGGTGAATAAACTATAACCGGCCTTGTTGCAACATAGATAGTAAAAAAAATTGGACACACAATGCACATTTTTCAAAGATACACAATCTGTACACTTTTTCTGGGACTGTTGGGAGAGACACTTTCTCCACTAGGTTTACCAAGAAGGCTAGCTGGTATAATAAAATGCTTTATGAATACAAGATAATGTAATAGATGGTTATAATAGAACTGTGTCTACTTTAAGTAGATATTTCAGCAGTTTCTTTTCTGAGGACGTGATATTGTAGCAGAGACCTGAATATAAAAACCAGAGAAAAAATTTCTAAGCAAAGAGGAAAGTAAGCGAAATATTTAGAAATTAATTACAGGATGGGCTCTGTGGCTCACACCTGTAATTCCAGTAATCTGGGAGGCCTAGGAGGAAGGGTTGCTTGAGTCCAGGAGTTCCAAAGCAGCCTAGACAACATAGTAGGACCTCCTCTCTACAAAAAATTAAAAAAATTAGCTGGGTGTAGTGACATGTACCTGTAGTATCAGTTACTTGGAGGCTGAGTTGGGAGGATCGTCTGAGCCCAGGAGACTGAGGCTGCAGTAAGCTGTGATCATGCCACTGTGCTTCAGCTTAGAAGAAAGAGCGAAACCCCAGCTTTAAAAACCATTGTAATTACAATAAAAGAATTACTATTTGGCATGAATAAGAAAATGATCCTTTGGGTACATTATACACAATTTGGGTGATGGTTACACTAAAAGCTCAGACTTCACCACTAAGCAATATATTCCCATAACAAAACTATACTTAAAGCCCTAAATCTATCTATACAAACAAACAAATAAACAATGCCTTGAGGAATGATCTCTTATGTTTCAATCAGCAAATCATCTCTGAATTTGATTTAGTATTAAGTTCTGATTTTGTTGGCAATAAATGCAAAACAAATTGGGGACTTAGTTTACTTTGCCTCTACCTTTTTTGAAATGTTAGGATACGCCAAGATTATGTTGAATGGAGAAGAATTTATAACCTTTGCCCTCAAGTCAATGCAATTACCTCTAGCAAGTTGTGTACTATTGATACCAACAGAAAAACAAAAAACTTAAATTTTTTGTGATCAACTGCATTTAAAAGAATTCTAAGGCATCTGTCACTGTTTTCTCTCCTGGAAAAATTAACTAAACTTTGTAATTCTCGCCACCTTCTTGAAGAGATATTGTCTCCAGCTCTGAGAATCCTACTATATCTGATCTTTATTCTTTAAAATTGCAGCATGGCCAAAGGAAATAACAGATTTAGCTTATCTTTATGGGGAGTGTAGATTTTTGTAGCTTTATCTTATTTTTCAGCTAAAAGTGGCATACTAAATAAAATCATGAGTGAAAACTTTCCTACTGCACTTTCTCTTCATTAATAAAATCAACAAAAAACAAGAAAGGATGGGGCTGTGTGACAGTAGGCAATTTTCATTATTCACTCAAAATACTTAAAGAATTGACTTTAGTGAAATCAGTGAATTTCTGTGTAAAATGAAGAATATCAAGTTCTGTTCTCTTTTCTGTAATGGTATATTTGGTATAAAAAACTGATTCGAGACCCTGACAATCATGAAGAGTCTCATTATGAAGCAGTATTTTTGACATAAATACACATAGAAAAATGAATGAATCACAGTGGAATGCAAAAATGAATGTTTTTACCAAATACAGCACCAAGGCAAATGCTACATCTATGTACAGAGTAGAAATTAGTAGATTTTTTTTTCAAGCTAAAATTTTGGTTGGAAAGAAAATATTTCCAACGTTTCAGTGATTTCAGAAGCCTCTGAAATTTTGCAGCTTAAGAATTATATCTTGATGACATTGGCATGCATATAGTGGATAGAATTAAAGAACATTCTGCATTGAAAGACGTTACTAATTTCATCCAACTGCATGCTGAAAGTAAATGAATTAACTGCCAATCTTCATGGCCTTTTTCAAAATTCTAGAAAAATATCAGGATAATTTCATTTTACCAAAAATTATATAGTAGTATCATATTTTCCTCAGTTTGGGAGGGGGGAATACAATATCTACCAATACAATTTTTATTAAAATATTTTTTCGGGCTGGGTGCAGTGGCTCATGCCTGTAATCCCAGCACTTTGGGAGGGCAAGGTGAGAGAATTGCCTGAGCCCATGGATTCGAGACTAACCTGGGCAACTTGGTGAGGCCTCATCTCTACAATAAACCAAAAAGTTAACTGGGCTTGGCGGCGCATGCCTATATTTCCAGCTACTTGGAAGGCTAAGGTGGAAAGATTGCCTGAGTCCAGCAGGTCGAGGCTGCGGTGGCCGTGAACGTGCCACTACACTCCAGCCTGGGTGACAGAGTGAGACTCTGACTCAAAAACAACCAATTTTTCACACATAACATTTCAGGGTAATAGAAAAAGAAATTAAATAATTATCTCTAAAAAATATTCATGCCAGTCTCGGTGGCTCAGCCTGTAATCCCGCGCCTTGGGAGGCTGAGGTGAGTGGATTGCCTGAGCCCGCGGGTTCGAGACCCGCCTGGGCAACTTGGCAAGACCTCATCTCTACAATAAATCAAAAAATTAGCGGGGTGTGGTAGCATGCACCTGTAGTTCCAGCTACTTGGAAGGCTGAGGCGGAAGGATCACCGGAGCCCTAGCAGGTCGAGGCTGCGGTGGCCGGGAGCGGCCACTGCACTCCAGTCTGGGCGACAGAGTGAGACTCCAACTCTAAATAAATAAATAAATAAATAAATAAATAAATAAACAAATAAGTAAATAAATAAAAATAAAAAATATTCGTATAGTTGTAAGATGAGATCACATTGTATTCTGTCTTTTCAAACTTAATATTCTATAGAGTTTATGCAGTATATTGCCTTTATATTAACTATACACATAACACTATATAACATATTCTCATTGAGTGCTTACAAAGTGAATAGATCACTGTAAGTACTAGACTCATAGCAGAGCACAAATATTCTAGTTAGGGAGGGAGAAGAGTTGAAATTGTAGATGACAGGCATAGAGCTAATGAGATAAACATGAAAACATTAAAAAGACAGAACTTGTGATATCTAAAACTCATAGATTCACTTTGTAAGGCTCAAATTCCACAAGTTCTATTTCTATTTCTTAATTTATTTTTAACCTCATTACTTAGGAAAAATATAATCAGAAATTATTCAAAGTACTCTCTGGAATCTTTTCTTTCTATTAGATGACTTTTTATCTGCACTGAAATGCTAACATGTTTCCTTTAGAAATCATCTTTCACTTCATTGAAGACTAATATATTTCCAGCAATGTAGAGAAAAAAACTCAGCTTTGACTTGTATAATCCTTCTCTATATCACTATTCGCAGGATGGGTGAAAAGAGCAGCTGTATTGTACTGGGGAGAGAATTATCACATATTTTTGCATATTCAAATTGACTTGGTATATTTGATCTAACAACACAAACCTTACCCTGAAATAAAATTCAATGTTTCTGCTGATTTTTAAAAATATGTTTTTCAAAAATTCACTTTATGGTACACAAAAGTTTAATATCACTTTCAAATACAGTTTTCTCCAGGTACGAGCAAGAACTATGCCTTCTAAGGAATAAACACCCTCAACTTTATTAGCCATTCAATGTCACTTCTCTTCCAAATGGATAGAGCTAAAAGAGGGTTTCTGTTTTCCTTGGCAGCAAAACCAAAATGCATCCAACAAGGAATAAAAAAAGCATTTAAATGGGAACTACAGATGTGTGAACCATTTGGAAAAATAACTTGCACTGAGTTAAGTAAAATTTATGAAAGTCTTTTGAACTAGTCTGGAACCATTCAAAGTTTATATCATATTGGAAGTACCTTACATTTATCTTTTACCACATTGGTGTATATTGCCTTTAGTAGTCGCTTTTTGTTTTTCATGAGTAAAATTTAGTTCCCGTGAAAGTGCCAGAAAGTCATTGCTGAAGGTGAAAGTATACTTGAAACACAAGCAATAACGTGGAAAAACTTCCTCATTCTGTCCTGTTATTCTTATTAATAGTTTATTCTCAGTAGAGAGAATCACCATAAGAATTAAGAAAAATAGGGGCCTTATTCACTTGGAATGTGCAGGACAATTTACTAGTCAAGTAACAAAAAGCACAGATACCTTCTTTTTAATGACTCTATTTCTTTTTCTTCTTTTAAGTTTGAATGCAAATCCTAATTTGATCATTGGCTAAAAGCAAATAGTTTTTATTCAAAATAGTCAATCCAAGAAGCAAGTTAGGGAAAAACCTATAGCTCAATCTGCTTTCTCCATTTGTATTTTGTGGTAATCATATCATGTGTAAAATCATAAGAACAGACACAGGTCTGCATTATAACACAGCAATGACTGCTTTAGGACAAATCAGTGACATCAGAAAATAAAATAAAATCAATTTTGTTTTCTGTTTTAGATGTAGCATGACACACAAGTTAATAAGTAAATAAAACTGTCATAGTTTGTTTTGTTTTTGATGTTAATCATCATTTTAGGTTTCTGGGATTATGGGTTAAGTTTCACTCTGACTTTTAATTAACTAGACCAGATATATTTAAGTTCACATAGAATTAGTTTATAACTGAAAATATGAAAAACTTCATATTATTAATTTGAAAAATGCTAAACTGCCCTAAAATAAAATAAAAATATTAGCACTAGGATCACCTAAGCATTGTATTGCACTCCTGCCAGTGTGCAAATGGCAGTGGAAAGTTTCTAACTCAACTACATTATATACATTTTTGAAGGATTACTTTTTATATGCAAATTGAAAGACCAAAACAAACAGAAAAATGATATTTAAATAGACAAGAATATTTGCAAACAGGTTTTAAATTATATGTTTGTATATGCTTTCATTTTAGAAAAATTGTTCTTTATTTCTAATTTCTATTACTTAGCAGTAGGAAACTCAGAAAAAAATTGTGAGCTTAGTAGGCAAAGAGTGATAAGTACCCAAGATTACAATGAAGGTTATTCAGTTACTATAAGTTTGAATATGTTTGTGAAGCTCACATACTTTTTTACAACCCAGTATTTATGGCATTAAATTTGGGGCTTCACATATTTTAAAATACTTATGTTAACATTAATGTCACAATAGTGATTTTGAGAAAAAGATTACCAAGAAAAGCTCCCAGCAGGGGAAATATAATCTGTCATCATTCTTGCTTCTAATGAGGATTAAACATAAAACAAAAAGGAAGAGATTTTTGTCCACCAGAATCTTCTGTCACTTATTTACCTAGTGTTTATCATAGTGGCACAGGTGCTTACTTCTCTCTTTTATGGGGTAAGGAAGCATTTTTAACTTCCCTTGGGGAAGTGGAAGGAGATTGTGGAGATTTATAGTGACTGTTTCTTAAAGGCCATCAGGGGTTAGGTGTACTTTGCTACACTCTGCTTGATTTGTTAAGTTTTGTTTCACCTATTGCTTTGCTTCTTCATTTCTCAGGCAAAAGGAAGAACAACCGCTTTCTGGTGCTCAGTTTTATTTTTTTTTTTTTTTTTTTTGAGTTGGAGTCTCACTCCGTCGCCCAGACTGGAGTGCAGTGTCCGCTCCCGGCCACCGCAGCCTCGACCTGCTGGGCTCCGGCGATCCTTCTGTCTCAGCCTTCCAAGTAGCTGGAACTACAGGTGCGCGCTACCACACCCGGCTAATTTTTTGATTTATTGTAGAGATGAGGTCTCGCTTGCCCAGGCGGGTCTCGAACCCGCGGGCTCAGGCAATCCACTCACCTCAGCCTCCCAAAAGCGCGGGATTACAGGCTGAGCCACCAAGCCCGGCTTGTTCTCCTTTTTTAAGGCAGATGTTCATTGGAAAAAATATATTATAACTTTAAGTAAATTAAAGTTGAATTCCTAGTTAGAGGCAATGTACTTATAAGATACAGGTTTGCCTACCATCTAAACTTTCTTTCTTTTTTTTTTTTTGAGTTGGAGTCTCACTCTGTCACCCAGACTGGAGTGCAGTGGCACGATCTCAGCCACCGCAGCCTCTACCTGCTGGGCTCTGGCGATCCTTCTGCCTCAGCCTTCCTAGTAGCCAGAACTATAGGCATGTACTATCATGCCCAGCTAATTTTTTTGATTTATTGTAGAGACAAGGTCTCACCAAGTCAGGGTTGGTCTTGAGCCCGCAATTAATTTCAAATTCATCTGGCAATCTACTCGCTTCGGCCTCCCAAAGTGCTGGGATTACGGACTGAGCCACCAAGCCTGGCCACGTTCTAAGCTTTCTACTGCTTCTTGGAGCTTTAAATCATTGCATTCCTGACCTGAAGCCTCTCCCATTGTAGTTTTCGAAATGTGGTTTCTGGACGAGCAGCATTAGCATTGCTGTGAGCTTATTAAAAGTGTACATTCTTGAGTCTGCCTCAGACTCTAGGGGAATGGCCCAGAGATCTGTGTTTTAACAAACGTTCTCAGTGAATCTGTTGCACCCAAAAGTTTCAAAACCACCATCTTATGGAATACATATCCTATAGATAATGATGGAGAGATAAATAATAAAAAATAGACCCTCTGAGACTTGTCTTTGTCATTCTGCAGTCAAATGTTCCATGAGCCACAACTCACCTCAGGCTACCTTGGCAATGAGGGAGAATCATATATTCTAAACTTCAAATGAAGGCATATGTTCTGACAATTAATAATATTTGAGATCTGGGTTGAGTGGCTACTTTGATATGGGGAGAACATAGACACTTGCAGCTATGTGGGAGGTGGAAAAAAAAAGCAGGTGGAATTGAAAATGGAGATTCATGTATTTCTGGGTCAAATCCTGCCTTGCATGGCAAGAATGCCAAGTTCCAGCTGATCTTGGAATGTCCGAGGTGATTATGGAGGAAGTAGGCAGGGAGCCGAGATAAATGATCACTTAGCAGAGGAAATGTGGCCGGAAGAGTGGGGTCAGGAAAATACTGAACAAAGGAGTTTTAATTTTGAAGGAGGAGAAGGAGTAATCTAAAATAGCAGTATCTGAACCAAACTGAGCAGCCTACTACAGTGTTCCAAAATATAAATTTTGAGAAGTTTTGTTCTCACTTAAGTGTTTGATTGTCTGGGATCCTTGCAGAGAAATGCCACCAAGATTTTGATTAGAATCTTGTCAGATGTTCTTACAAGAAAAGGAACTGACCTGAAAAGGATAAGCTACTCTTATGGTTAATTTCAAATTCATCTGGAATTGAGAAGGTGTGTTGTGTGCAGCCTGTCAGAAACTTATTTTGCCTGCTTCTAAGAGTAGGTAACAAAACAGGACTGAAAATATTGCTATGATCTATTGGAAATATTGCTGTGAACTGTTATGCATATAATCTCATAGAAGAAGCCTAAAATGTATTTAAAATTGTTCTTTCATTATAATACTAAGTTTGTTTCCAAATGTCTTTTTTTGACATTTAAAAGAAATTTTGAAATTTTAAAAGTCTAACTGAAGTTCTGCACAACACAATTATTGTAAAATATATTTTTCAAACTGCATGTTAAGACTGTATGTTGAAAATATCAGGATATAACAGGATGGAAGTTTCTCAAAAAATGAAGCATAGTATTACCGTATGATCCAGCAGTTCCACTCCTTGGTGTATACCAAAAAGAACTGAAAGCAGGGACTCACAGAGATATTTTCCTACCTATGTTCATAGCAGCATTATCCATGATAGCCAAAAGGGGGAAACAACGTAAACATCTATTGACAGATGAATGGATAAACAAACATGGTATATACATCAATGGAATGTTACTCAGCCTTAAAAGGGAAGGAGATCAGACACGCACTGAAGTTACAATGAAGTTTGAGGACATTATGATAGATAAAATACGCCAGATACCAAAGGACAAATACTGTATAATTCTACTTACATGACTACCTAGAATAGTCAAATTACTTAACTCTCTTGGGTAGTGAAATTCATAGACACAGAGGGTAAGAATGGAGGTTGCCAGGGACTGGGGGAAGAAAGGAATAGGGAGTTAGTGTTTTTTGTTTTGTTTTTAAACAGAGAAAGATTCTAACTATGTTGCCCAGGCTAGTCTCAAACTCTAGAGCTCAAGAGATCCTCTTGTCTCCGCCTCCCAAAGTGCTAGGATTGCTGGCATGAGCCACCTCACCCAGCTGGGAGCTAGTGTCTAATGGGTATGGAGTTTCAGTTTTGGAAGATGCAAAAGTTCTGGATATGGATGGTGGCGATAGTAGCGCAGGAACATGAATGTATGTAATACCACTGAACTGTATATTTTAAAATGATAATTTTTATGTTTTGTATATTTTAACACAATAAAAAAATCAGGATAATTTTATTTAATATTTTAATACATTTTAAAAAATATAATCCACTATAATAATAATAAACATTTTTATGTGGCCAATATTTGTCCAGGTGTTTTGCCCAAATTATCCTCTTTAATTCTCAAAACGACCCTCCAAAGTAGACATCATAATTATCTCCCCCCTTTTTTCAGTTGTGTAAAATGATGCACCTAGGGGGGACAGGCAGGAATTTGAACCCAAGAGGATATCTTTCAGGGCCAGTCTCTTACAATAAAACTGAACATGTAGTGCAACCCCCTCGGGTCCCCTTCCACTATGGGAGCTTTTCTGTTCTCTCAATAAATCCTGCTTTCAAACAACAACAACAACAACAACAACAACAAAAACTGAACATGTAGATTAAAATCATCAATACTAATACTGCTCTGCCTATTAGAAAAAAAAAAACACACCTAAATTCCAAAATTATCACCATAAGTTCCAATTTTCATTACTTGATCAGATAGAGGATATGACATACTATAGTTATAATGTATATTTAAAAACTGGCAATTTATGTCTCTCTAAAAAATGCAGTTCCTGCAGAAGTCTGAGTATTTCAGTGTAGAAATCCATATCCAGTGACATGCATTTTCTTGTGCAAATAGTATGTCTTTCTGAAAACTGTTAAAAGAAAAAAACACTTATTGTAGAAATGTTTACTATTATCATTACAATGTATGTAATGTTTGCTTTATACTATGATGCTTTAAATTCAGAAGACCTATTTATGATGATTCATATTAACATATGAAATTTAAATTTGCAACAAGTTTGTGTATATCTTTCTGAATATGTGGAAGATGTCCTTATTTATTATTATCTTGGAAACAATGATGCTCAAATGCTATGCTTATTCTCTTTATTACAATTAAAAAATTATTTTATGAAGGAAATGTAATTTAGCATATCCAAAAGCATGGATTTTAATTAATATGAATCATATAAAATATGTAATGATGTTTAGTTTAAAATTATTTGGAAAACTCAAAATAGGCTTTTAACAGAAAACATGTCAATGCCTTTGTAAATAAAAACTTGCCTTAATCAATAAATGCATCATGGACTTTTTCCTTCTGAAGTTGTGTACAAAAATTCTGATTATTGGGAGAGTATTGCAGAGATATAATTAATAATTCTCTGAAGTTGAAAATATCATGTGTATTTTTTTTAGAAATTTTTCTTAATAATTGACAGCTTTGGTGAATTTCTTTACAATTATTACTTCTTAAGTAACTCCTGGGTAGATTTTTCCACAGTGATATGTATTCATATGCATATTTTTGTTATATTTCTAGGACTCGACTATTGTTACTCCAATTATTTTGAGGACTGACCCTCAGGGATTTTTCTTTTACTGGACAGATCAAAATAAGGTAAGAAATAAGATATGTCTTTCTTACATTTTCCAGTTTGTTGCTACTTTGCAAAATATTTTTATATCTTATCTGTATAAATATACCCATTTCACAGATGACCCTTTGCAATTTATTTAAGGATTTAAAAGAATATCTAAGACTAAATGCCTTCGGACTTTTCAAGAAGGCTAAATATTAGATTTGCCAAATCCTACAACAATTGACATTATTTTCAGTTCTGCTTATATTATTTGTTAGGACAAGAACATGGAAATATGAATTACGTTGGGTATAAAACATAGTTAGGCAGTATTACTGATTTAAGTTTTCATTCATAAAGAATGAAGAGAGATGATGAGAAAATAACTTTTGACTGTGGCCATACCCTTGTCATTTCCTTTCTCTCCCTTCTCTCCTGTGCTGTCCATTAAGGAGTTTCCCAGCGTGAGCAGGAATTTGGCCTTGATCATTTGCTCATGTCAGAAAAAAAAAAAATTAGTTTATTCCTGAAGTTTTCAGGACTGTCTTTCTAAATTAGCTTTCTGTCCACAATACCATGAATTTAGTATCTCATTTATTATGAAATCAATTGGTGATTCTGTGTCGAATTATTAAAAAGTAGGATGTCTGCTGATAATAAGATTTATTTGTAGTTTAATGGGCAGTTAGATGAGACTATTCATAGAAAGTGGTCATTATTTTGAGAATCATTGCAACAATTCTATACGTAAACCTCAGAGGCCACAGAATATATAATATTTTGGTTCTCTAGGTTCTGATATATGGAGAGATGGGATAGGGTTTCTTGAGAGTACAACACATATTGAAACCAGTAAAATAGCAATAGCATACTACTGAATACCTGGGATCTCCACAGTTGCAGCTGAAGGGGGACCAAATTGTTGGCTCTATGAAAACTCCACACTGGGTTCTTGTATCCAAAGTTCCTGGCGTGGCCACCTCACCTTCTGCCTTTGGAGACACCTCAGTTACTCCTATGAGGAGTGAGGTGGAAATGGTCCTGCACAACGGCTTGGTGGGGGTGAGTATGGATCCTGGGAGATCTCTTAGGGTACTGGAAGCTATTTCTGACCCCAGGACCAGTCCTGAATGGGCTTCTTTACACATCATCTGAAAGGTAAACTTTAGCCTTGTGGTCCTGTAGTGAATTTCTGAATCCTTGGACGCTGGAACCAACTGTGGTCACAGATTTGGGGGGGGGGGGGTGTTAACCACAGACCCTATGCTAGTGTAAAAAAATTGTATTTGAGTACAATTTTCTACTTAATGTTCAGGTTTATTATAAGTGGGTTAATCACTTTGGCTTTGACATTCTGTTTGGTTTCCTGCTGTTATGTGTAAAACAATGGCTTGCAAGAAGCTTTGTTTTTCTGGTATTTTTTTTTTTCCTCCTAAAGGCTATTTTTAGAGCTGTTGCGGCTATATTCATGAAAAATGTATTTATAATGCCTAAAGCATTTCTAAAGGTTGAGTGTTTGTACAAGAGACCAAACTGTCAGTTTGATTTTTCAGCTTGTAAATCAAGCTTCTATAAAAGCAACTGAAGATATTTTGGGGTTTTTAAATAATTCATGGCAACTCAGTTAAGCTCCCCTCTAAGACCAATCATAAATATTTCTTTGCTTAAGAGAGAGTTTAGGAGCGAGTGCTGTTTGTTGTATCTCTGTTGTGAACCCAGTGTTTTGACCCACACTTATTTTCAAATATAAGAAAATGTATTTTGATTTTTTTATACCAGTTTTTTCCCTTAGTTATAATGCTGTTTACAACAACTGAAACAGATAATGTGGTAGCAGCTCCTTTTATCTCTTTATTACTTTACTTTTCTTGGATATTAATCTTACAGTTCTAGCCAAGAGATGGTAAATTTCACTTTTCACTTGTAAACACCCAAGTCATCCCTCAGTCATTTATCAGAGCTTGGAGGCTTATTTTTTTAGTCAATGATCATATATCTTAGAATCCAAAAGGTGAGAGGATTTAAGAAAAAAATTAAACTTGTGGTGCTTTCACGTTTGTCGTTTTCTTTCTGGCTTTAAGCCCAGTTCTGGAATCAGAATGAGTGATTCATCTACTTTTAGGAGATGGACGACTTTAAATGATGTATTAGAGTAAATGAATGCTAGAAGAAATGTTGCATGCAAATAAAGAATGACTGGCCCAGCTTTTAGTTGATGTTTTTGCTTAAGATCATTTGAAGGTATATGACTGGATGCTACAATCATGATGCTACTTGGAGAACCACTTTCTTTAAAATATTTTTTTTTTCTGGCAATTAGTTTTAAGAATCTATCACATGGATAATAAAGATCATTTCTCAGAGAAAAAAATTTGATACCTTCAAGTTTATCGCTTGATTTTACACACTGTGTTTTCCATTGATTAGAAAGCTTGCATTGGTATTTATTATAATATTCCTCTGTTTTCCCTTTGGGAGACTTCCCAATATGTTCTCTCTTTGGTCCATGAAGCTTATACCAAAGCCCTTTGATCAGCAATCTCCTGAAACCTAGTCTGCTCAGAGGCAAGCTGAATGACTTTAAGAAGCCCTGGGTAAACAGCATTATTACAAGAGGTTTATTTATTTTATTTTTTAAATAGCACTGGAGGAAAGTTATCATTTTACTGTGTCTTACCCATGTCCTCCTCTTGTTATGGCTACATCATACCTTGTAACAGAGTCGCTGATTTCGAGCCACTGGCTTTCCTCTCTGTAGACAATGATATGCTATCTTTGATTTGTAACCATAGAAATGACAGGTGACAAAGAAGACAGGCAGCACAAATGATGGATATAGGAATTAAAAAGCCAAAGCCAGCAAGTCATTTTTAGGTAGCAGATATGTGCTTTAGTGAAACATTGACAGGATGTTGGGGGTTGGTGTAAGCAGATAAAGGTGGGTATCATTTTTAGGGATAGATGTTCATACTTTGTAACAGTTCTGGACTTATTTTAATAATTCTTTCTGCTTTATTGTTGGCTCTGAAAATCTTACTGAATAAAATTAGCAAAAAGGGGTTTCTGAATATGGCTATTTTGAGCTCAGTAGTTTTTCTTGTGTAAATGTGGATGATGTGAAGAGAATGAGTTTACTTGTAATCATGGATGGATGTGAGGGAGTCCTGCACAACTTGAGTGCCTGAAAGGTTGCCTGCATTAGGCTACAACTTTTCCTTGTATCTGTGCCAAGTGGGTACCAGAAACCAAGAAAGGAAGTGTTAGCTGTGAAAACCACATTAACTATAAGAATTTGCACCACAATTTAGAAAGAAGGCTAAAGAAGATAAAAGGGTCAATGTTAAAAAGCTAACACAAATCTGTTTTGCCAGAATCTGAAACATTGTGGACCTCTGCCTTGCAACTTGATGCCCTGCTTCTGTGCCAACATTAGTGTAAAAATAAAACTAGTTGCTACTAGTTCAGATCCCAAAAGTTCAATATAGTTCATACTTCCTTGTATCCCCAAAACAGGATCTTAGAGGAAGGGAGGAGGAACACATAATTAAATTTTAAAAGGAAGGAGGAAACACACACACACACATTTTAAATGAAAGACTTCTACTTCTCTCTTTGTTACAGATTTTACTTATTTTTAATTTTGCAAATAAATGCAAATACTTTGATTTTGTAAACAAGTAAAGCAGGATAACTATCCTTAAACTACACCCTCTCAGTGACTCCAATCTGAGTCCTTTTCCAGAATCAACTACTGTAACAGTTTGATAGTTTCTTCTTAGGTCTCTTTAAATGAACTTGTGCATGCATAACTATGGGAATAGTTCATTTTGTTTTGTTTATGTCAATTTTTATCCAAAATTACGTTATTTTGACTGTTTCACAACTTCCTTTTCACTTCACAGAATATCTTAGAGAACTTTCCATGTTAGTACATGTTTCTGTAACTCATTCATTTGAATTGCCATAAAGATGGACAAAATTATGAACTTCCCAGCAACTGGATGAACTTAGAGGCTGTAATACTGAGTGATCTATCACAGAAACAAGGAACCGAGTATCACATGTTCTCACTCATAAGCAGACCTTGAACAACTATCACAATACTATAAGAAAGGGATTGAAGTAGTGGGAAACTGCCAGGGGAGGGTGGAGGCAGGATTGGCAGTAGTGGGAAACTACCGGGGGAGGGAGGGCACACCTCATCAACAAGGGTACCTGTATAATGACCATTTGTATACCCAACCCTGAATTGCACCACACCTTCAAAATAAAAAATAAAAATAAATAAATAAATTACTCTATTTTGTCTCAGAGGACGGATTACCACATTGTATCTAAGAATAAAAAAATTCTCATTGAATGATTCTTGGTGTCTGTTTGTCTGTTTCTAGTTTTGGGCTAAAGCAAATAATCCTGTAATATAGAACAAGTCAGTCTTGTGTATTCCTCTCTAGGATGATGGGGAAGGGGTTCCCTAAGGTAAATGCTAAGCAGTGCAATTGCTGATAGAAGGCCATCTCTCCTAAATTTTAGTTGATGGCTCTACCATCTATAGCCCTACCAGTCTTATATGAGAGAAATTATTTTCTCAAGCCCGACCAACACTCATAGGTAACATCTTAATTTTTGCTAATCTGATGTAACCAGTATATCTCTTTGTTTCAATCCACCTTTGCCTGATTTGCTAGTAAACTGTGTATATTCTCATACATTTATTGGCCATTTCTGTTTTCTCTTACATGGATTATCCATTTATATCCCTTGTCTTTGTGTTGAGATCTTTCTATGTATTTTAGATGTTAATCATTTAGCTGTTATAAATGTTGCCAATACTTTCTTTCTGTTTGTGGCTTGTCTTTGACTTTCTTAACATCTAATTTATGCATGACAAAAAATGACCTGAACCTTTCAACTCTGATGTAGTCACATTTCACCCCCCACCACCAACACAGGCGTTTTGCTTTATTTAAGGTCTTTCTTATTCATCCTCATCACTATCATTATTACTAATGTATCTCGAGGACTGGTGTAAGGTAGAGCTCTAATTTTAATGTCTTCAAATAGGTAGTCCTGTGCTTGGTGGCTGCTTATTCCTTTTGGTTGTAGCCAGCTATGAGAGCACCTTCTTTCTTGTGGCTTTCTTCCTGGCTTTGAGTGTGAAGGGTGTGAGAGGTGCAATGAGTTGATGCTGCAATAAGTCTTATGCTCCCATAAGACTTCTAGTGCTGACACCTCCATCACCTGGTTTGGATGATGCATAGATCTGCCCCCCACACACACTTTTTATTTAATGCATGTAGACTTTTGAGTTGTCATTTTCTACTTCATTATTATACACATTTGTCTTCTTCCTGTCATACTTTGTGTTTCAACAAATGCAACCCTTCTTGTTTGCCCATAATGTTACATTTTGGACAAAAATTTATACCATCACGTTTAGTCATTTCTAGGGCCTTAGGACAGGAGAGATTGGCTCTCCCATTACTCCATCTGCCATCTTGTTCTGACCTGTGAATTTGCATAAGACTCCATTTGGAGTTCTTGTGCTAATTTTTACGTTTCTATTAATAGCAACTATAGATAGTCTTCTCTTATGATATTTCTATACAGAATTCAAAAGCAAGTTTAGAAGTTAGATATTTACATAAGCCACAGTGACATTTTTCAGCCTGGGCCCAGAGTTCAAAAATATTTTCAATGTTGCAATATAAACCTCAACAAAAATATCTAGTGATTTCCTATGAAAAAAATAGTCTGACCTCCATAAGGAACCACTGGACACCACATATTTTGTTATGATTATTTAGCAGTGAATACTTCTCTAGTGTATCTCAGAAACCTCAACCTTGACCTTTCTTGTATATGGTAAATGGGATAGGGAACTCAAGAGTCCCTAGAGTGACTTGAGTGCAATGATGTGGTTATACATTTAGAAAATAAACTCTCTTCATTTTTATTTGGTAGCTTTCCCCAAAGGCTGAAGCAATAACTGAAATTATCTTTAAAATAACAACAAAATTTGTGTGAGGGCTGGGATTGTTCCTTGGCTTAGAGCAGTACACCGATCATTGCTGACTAACCTGCATCTATGGACTAAGTAAGTCTCTTCCATTGCCTTCACTGGATTTCGTTTACCGTTATTGATGACAATAGTAGCTAGTGTACCTTCCCCTTACCATTCCATGGGACACTAGGTGGACTCTAGAAGCTGACCAGCACCTGCATTCTTTTGCTTTTTCTAGCCACTAGAACTCATTTTGCTACTCATGCTACTGCCCAGAGGTTCCTGGCAATGAACACCCACCCTGACCAATGAAATTCAAAGGAAAATTACCATAGCTCCCTCACCTCTTGGGTGGGATCACTCAAAGGCATCTGCTTTACACTATTTCCCACAGTTCTTCATTGGGACTAAGCCCAGTTACCCACAGTGGTAACTGGTTGAAAACATACCCTTTTTGGACTTTCTTCCCTTCCTGTCTTACTTTTTCACTCCTGATGTGTCTTAGAAGCACTTCTAAAATAAATACTTTTACAAGAACCCTTATCTAGGAACTGCTTAATACAGATGCCCCCTAACAAAGGGTATTAAAAGGTTTCTTTAGCCAAGGGGAATTGGAACATACTAGGTGAAGATGTTGTTTTAAGTCAGGCCTAGTTTACCTAAAACAGTCCTAATTTAAGAAGCATGAAGCTGGTTAAGAAAACCAGCTTTGAAGTTGTAGTGACAGGTGTGGGTTTGAATTCTGATTCTGATATATAGTTAATGAGTCACCACCAGTGAATCTCTTTAACAATCTAAGTCTTGGCTTCCTTATCTCTGAGATGGGTATTACTTTCTTAGAGTTGTTTTGGACACTAACTGTGAAAAATGAAGTACCTTCATAATACCCGCTACACTGTAAACTCTCAATCCTTTGTGGTGGCTTTTATTATTGTTACAATAAACAATCAGTCCCCAACCAAACAATTATGCTTAACTGTTAGATACCGGAAATGTGCTGTTTTGAAAATCAAGTGACTATTTATTTATGTATACATTTTTTTCCCTATTGTTTTCTTCTTCAAGGCAACAGTGACTTGTTTTCTGTTTAGACTCTGCTGTGGTCTTTTGATCTGAAGCATTGAAGCTTAAGTCTGTTTGGGCAAACAAGATGTTTATTTACGTATTTCATAATGTTTCAGAGCCATGGAAGGCAAAAGAAGGGATTTATTGTTTAAAAGACTTTCCTCTGAGAATAATTTGCTATTAAATACTCCATTAGAGGTGAAAGTTTCTTAGACCACTGGGAATTTGAAGCATGTTATGGAATGACCTTTAAGATGATGTAAAGAACTTTGATAGGAGAAACCAGTATTATTCACAAAAGAATTGAACATCACCATGGTTGTCTATGTCCTTTTCTCTAGGATAACCACTTTAGGATTATTATAGCTATATCAGCATCAGGCGGCTCATCTACCTTCATAGTG
Organism: Tarsius wallacei; assembly: GCA_963574415.1. Taxonomy (NCBI): domain Eukaryota; kingdom Metazoa; phylum Chordata; class Mammalia; order Primates; family Tarsiidae; genus Tarsius; species Tarsius wallacei. Next base: position 15,313 of record CAUYQG010060293.1, on the reverse strand, counting down.
ACCAGGTCCTTAGAAATTAAACTATTAGTGGTTTTGAGCATAGTTTAGATGGTTCCTCACCAAATCAACTTCCAGTTTAAATTTCATTTTTTCCAACATTATCTTCTTTTCACTGCCATGAGCCTGGAAGGTTTTGCTTCAATGAACTCTGGCCAGCATGGGATAGCCACATGTTCTGATTGCTTAGCCTAAGTAGGCATAACATGGGAATAAATGTTATTAGAATGGAATCTTTTACAGGTTCTTTTTGGAGGATATGATTCTTTTTTTTGGGTAGAATTTCTAATCAAAGTGTAGTCACTTAAAGTGTATTTTAAAATTAGGCTAGTCATTATGAAATGGCTTCATTGCAGTTTCTTTGGAAGTATTTTTAGGATGTGAATGCATTAATATGATTTTTATGTCACCATCACCACATGTTATTATGCAAATAACAACAGCAATGCTCATTTTAATACACTGTAGCCAGAGTTTAGAAACATACTACCCTGGTTTTAACCAAAATTCATTACTCCTAATATAATTTAATTACAAAATTATGCCTTAGTTTTATGCCTTAGTTGCTTATATTTAGCTCTTCCCAGTATTACAGGAGAAATTAAATTGGATATTTTCCATGCTATGATGCTATTGTAATGGGATGCTTGAACTTTTTGATATACCAAAAATGATTTGAGACACTGGATTGGAAGAATATGGGGAGGAAATACATTCTGTATATTGTTCATAAGGCAGAGTGCACACATTCTTTCAGGAAGTTTACTGAATTAATTTGTAATGTCAGCTTGCATTCTATCTGTGCTCACCTTGACTGCACTTTAGAATCAATTGGGAACTTACCCCCAAGAAAGCTCAGTACCCTGACCATACCCCAGACCAACTAAGTCAGAGTCTCTGGGAGGCAAGGGAGTCCAGGCAGCAAAGGATTTTGAAGCCCCAGGTGATTTCAATGTGCAGCCCAACCCGAAAATCCCTTCTACATACTGTCTACCTCTTCCTGTGTATGTGTGTACATATATACAGTGTATATAGACATGTAGAATATATAGAAGTACATACCGTACATATACATAGTATATACTGTTATGAAGAAGATGTATTTGCCATTGCTGTGAATAGAATTCCCAGATATTTGGTATTGACATAGTGCCATGTGCCTTTGTTTGAATTATAGATGGTGTCAATAGAATGAATGTTTTTGTTTTGTTCTCTAGTTCTTTTTTTTTGCCAATTCCAGATTGGTTGATCCTGTTGATGGGGACCTTGTCAAGCTCTTTCTATATTTAATCAGAAATACAAGCCTCCTTTTGCCTTTTGGCAAGATAAATTTAGGTTAATTAGATTGATAGTTTAGTTATTTAAGCATTTACCATACACAAAGGCTAAAAAAATGATTTTCTTCCATTTAAAAATATTTATTATTGTTTATTTAAATACTTTTAAAAGGCAAAAATGCAAACTTTGAACAAATGATTTATTAGGTTGGTACTCACATGTTATAAACACGTTTATGATGTCTACAGAAATATTTAATATTCACCAATTCAATTTGCAAATAATTTTTCATTATTGTTATTATCGTTGTTATTAGCACCCATAACTGCAAACACATATATGGTATTTTGCACATGCTGGGTCTACTTATAATACATATATAGTATGTATATTTATAAAGTATATATATAGTACATATACTTATAGCATGTATTATGTATATGTATGGTATGTACTCACATATATGCTACATGTATACATACATTATATACATGTACACATATATATGGTGTGTGTATATACACACATACACAGACACTCTCTTGTCATTTCTATAGGCCTTTGAAGGATAATACTACCATCATCCTCTTTTAAAAGTGAGTAAATTAAAGTGCACACAGAGATTAAGTAATGACCTCCAGTTGTACAGTGGTTAATGGCAGAGTCAGGAGTAGAGCCGTGGTAGGGCAGTCTGGATTTATGTTCCCACTCTTAGCTTTTTGCTTTCTATATAACCTGTTCAATGTGTGAAGTTAAGTTTACCTGCAGGATTTTTTCCTTAGATTTGTTTGAAAAAGAAGCCTCAGTAGGTGTAGTACAGTTGCCAGGAAGAGGCAGGCAGTATGTGGAAGGGATTTTTCGGGTTGGGCTGCACATTGAAATCACCTGGGAACTTCAAAATCCTTTGCTACCTGGACCCCCTCGCCTCCCAGAGAATCTGACTTAGTTGGTCTGGGGTGTGGTCAGGGTATTGAGCTTTTTTTTGAATAAGTTCCCATTTGATTCTAAAGTGCAGTCAAGGTGAGCACAGATAGAATGCTAACTGACATTACAAATTAATTCAGTAAACTTCCTGAAAGGATATGCACACTCTGCCTTTCCTGTCCGTGGTGTGGCCTGCTTTCTATCAGAGGTAATTCACCACGTGAACACCTACAGGCCCTATAAGATTCTGAATTATTTGACTGTGATTGAACAATATTCCCCATACTCTACTTAGTAAGACAGGAAATGACTAGCATTTTCTGGAATGAGTCTCAATATCCAAGATTGACTCAAAATAGGTTTTTTTTTGTTATAATCTGTTGATTAAATTCACTTCAGTTCTTATTCCCTGAATATCCCAGGTATTAGCTGTTTGTTTTATCTTTACCAAACATGTCTTCAGCATTCAAATCCTGTTTATTAATCTTTATGTTTATATTTTTCTAGATCCTCAATTAGATCACGATGCTATTTAAATTCCAAACAAACTAGCTGTGATTTTTAATATGTGAATGTGGTTTTAAGAATGACTTTATATAATTACTTCATATTAAAATGCACCATTATATCATTTCTTATCAATTTGTCAATTTCCTTTATTGACACACACACATTCAATAAGGGAAGCCAGAAAGAGCCAGATAATTTCAGGTGTGACAGGAGGCATGCCATTTAATCACCTCTATGTAATACATTTGAGACTAGTAAAATTCACATTTCTCCCTTTGGAATGTTCCGTTTTTACTCTGCCTTCTATAGGGAATGTGGATTATGATGAGGATGATTTTGCCTGACGTTTTTCTCTGGCATCGTGCAAAACTCACCGCTTACTTAGGGACTGCATTCTGGAAATTGTATTGCATTGCAGCCAACAATGCACCTGTGTGAAATGAATGCTTCAATGAAAAGTTTTATGGGGCAGAACTAGTTGCAATGCTAAGAAACTAATGATTGTGCTGTATACATAATAGATTCTATTTTTAGATGAACATTTGTTCCTGTAGCATGTCTTCATTCTGCAAGAGGACAGCAGTTTCAGTACTATGTTGTGAATACTGAGATATTAGCATACCAGAGTAGGCACCTCCTTACACAGTCGTGACTTTTTAATATACTTGAGCATTGCTGTAGTTCATAACCAGAGGGAGAAAAAGCAAAAGCAACAACAACATTCCAAAACAATTTCAGGTTTCTGGTGTTTGTAGGCTGAGTTCTTCCAGCAACTGTCCACAAAACCAGGATCCAGGATCCAGGATCTAGTGGGTTTTTTGGGGAGGTGATGCCGGGAAACATAGGCAGGACATTGAGAGAAGTAAGACAGGCAAGCAGAGGCAGCCAGTAAAGGATGAGTTATTAAACAAGTTGTCACTGTGCACAAGTGGTGCTCCATTCCATCAGACAGAGGGGTGAGGGAGCTGTGGTATTTACCCACCAGCTCCCAACAGTTGGTGACTGAGGGCAATTCTTTCGGGGATTATCTCCTCAGCTCTTCCGCTGGACTTCCTGGTGGCTGAGGGGCCTCCAGGCAAGTGGGCTACAGGCTTTGAAAAAGCCCTCAGACAGAGTTGCAGTTGGAAGCTGTAAGTGAGAAGCATGGGAACATATGGGCTCCACCTGCAGCAGCCACCCTGGTGGCTTTGATTTCCAGTAAGTCAGACTTTGTTAATCTCTATCTCAGGGTACAAACTGGAGGCCGGTCCCATTTGCAGACAATTCTTGCTTAGCTACACAATGCATGAAACATGTAAACGTGAGTTGCCAGCATTTAAAAATCTGATGAGTTCAATATACATATCTGGATTTCTCAAGAAATCAGAAAGCATGGCCACACTGGCCGACATACTCCATGGCCACATTTGGCAACAGCAGAGCAGCAGATGACTGTTTTAGATGGGGCATGTGGTATCCAATCTGCCACAGTCCCCACTAGGCCAGCCTACCTAATTTACATGACCTTTTGGGCTCATTTTGCCAGTTTCGTTTTAACTATCTGGCCTCTATGGTAACATCAAATATGGAAGACTCCATAAGCTAATGATTACAAAGCTTCATGTGAAATGAGGTTAATTCTGTCACAGCAGACCTATTAGAGTGCTGTGGCATAAAGACTGAATTGTACAGCGGAAAAATGGCCGAATGTCAGCATATCCAGGTCCTGCTCATAACTGCCATAAGCAAAGCAGTTATGCTCCAATCCCACGTCTTCTCTGAGCCCTGAAACATATGAGCCCTGAGGTTCCCATTCCACCTTAAAGGCTATTATTCCAAAGTGACTTTCATATGGCATTGTGCTAGATAAGATTTATAAATATGACTCCTTGCCATAGGATTTCTTGTTGAATTGGGCCATTGATCTAGGGGAAATAAGAAAGATGGTCTCTGGGACACCAGGTAAAATGACTTCTTTCTGTGGACTGAATGCATTTAACATCACTTCCAGCTTATGGCAGTGAGCATTGACTGATTTAGTCAACAGTGTAGCCCACACTTCCCTCACTGTAGCATTGTGTTGTCTGATACAGTAGCCTCTAGATATGTGTCACTGTTTACATTTACATTTGAATTAATTGCAATCAAATTAAATGATCTATTTCCCTAATCCCACTTACCCACATTTCAAGTGCTCAATAGTCACCTGTGCATGCAGTTATAGAACATTTCCATCTTTGCAGATACTTTTTTGGATACCACTGCATAGAGACTGGATCAGGAATGGTTTCTCAGAGTCAATGCAAAGTTTCCTTGTAATAAGAAGTTTCCTCGAACTTATTATGAGGAAAGAACCTTCCTCTCTTTTGTGGGATTATGTACTGCAAGGATGTAATATCTGGACCTGCTTTTGTTATTTTGTTTCCATGAAGGAAAATATTGGGGGTTGCTCAGATACCTCTTTGGGAGCCAAAGGGGGCTGCAGGAGACGAACCAGTGAAGAGCTAAGTCCTTGGTGATAAGATTTGAGATACCAGGTCAGTCCATTTCAATTCTATGAACTAATAGACCCCCTTTTTGGTCTAAGCCAATTTACGATGGAGTGTTTGTCACTTAGCAATCAAGGTTACTAACTGATATATTGGACATTAATTTATTTGAAGGAAGTCAGGGACTCAGATATTTAGAATCTAGCTACATCTAGCCCATAAACATGAAAAGGAAATAAAAGAGGGAATAGAATTTGTGAAATCTTTAGATACTCAGTGGCTACAATTCCCTGTGTGAGACATTATTGCTAGTAGTTTTGCATATTTTTCTAATTTGGTCTTTAGCTACCAAAGATAATTTTAGTGGCTTCTTGCCATCATAAGAGAAGAATATATATTAGAAAGCATGAAAAAAGTGAAAATTGTTAGAGAATATAAGTTTTTGGCAATTCTCTATATTAACCTAATAGTCTTAATTGTACCAGGATGATTTCTAGGGAAGGGAAGTAGAACTTATTGATAAACCATAGTGTTGTAGACATTATGCCAAGGTACCTTATGTGGAAGGACTATCATATTAATTCATCAGTTGGTGAATTTTTCCCATTTTGCACTGAGGAATCTGAGGGTATGGATAGGGTGGTTTTTCCCCTGGAAGACTGTCTCCAACCCTGCCTGTTTAGAATGGAAATTCCCCTTCTGTGCTCCTAGAATACTTCATTTTCTCCTTCACTTTAGCACTTTTAATGCTGTGTTAATTCTTTCTGACTCCTTTTGCTTGTTCAATTGATGATAAAGTGCTTGAATTCAGGGACTTTACCCCACTAGTTTGGTATTTTTAGTTCACTGCTAGTCAACTGCTCAATCAAGTTTGTCAAATGAATGAGGATTAGAAAAGCTGTGCAGTTCATCTAAGGTTACAGGTTACTAAGTGGTGGAAAGTCAGGTCTGACAAGTCCAAAGCCAATGTCCTTTTCTACTGCTGCTCATTCACTGAAACTACCTTCTTTTTGTTTAAAGCTCCAGCTACCTTACTCTTTGCAGTATATGTGACCTCTATCTCTTGGAGTTGAGAGAAGGCATGGTAGGGCACCTCCACCTACTTCCTGTCACCAGCCCCAGAGGTCTGCTTTCATCTTCACCTGTTCTCTGCTATTTCCCTCCTTGTTTCTTAGGATATCCCTACCTTGTGGGCCTTAGACTCTGGCTTCTCAATGATTCTCCACTAACATCTCTTGTCTTTCTTATAGTATCAATAGCTTCCCTATAACCAGATCTATACGTCAATATTAAACATGACATGCCTCTCCCATCATAAAATAAAACCTATACCCCCTCTCGACCCTCATTGACTGTTTCCTTTCTTTTTATTCATAGCAAACTTCTTGAAAGACCTGCTTATATTCCCTCACAAACTCTTCAATCCATATCATCCTGGATTCTGTACTCATCACTCCTCCGAATTACTCTTTCTAAAGCCACCAATGACCTTCATGCAAAAGAGCCCAAGTCAGATACATATGCTTTAATTACCAACTAGCACTTCTTCCACTCTAGTACGTGGTTGTTTCTAAAAAAGAAAATTAATTTCCTTTAATATGATGATCTAGTTCAGGTTGTATTATCAGTGATATATTTGAACATATGAACAACTCTTTTTTACAAAAGAAAAGACAATATTTGATCATTCCTTTCAAAATTATGAATTGTCTGTTAAGAGGGATTTTCCCTTTATCCTTCTCCCCAGTAGTCTGATGTAGTTATTTATAGAACAAAGATATTGGTCAGCTTTTGTTGTGTAGCAAACTACCCCAAAACTTAGTGCCTTAAATCAACAACCATTTAGTCAGGTCATTCTTCTATGGGTTGACAATCTGGCACAGGCTCAGGAAGATCATTTTTGTGGTCTCAGCTAGGCTTCTTTTGGCTTTTTAGTTAGATGTACAATAGATGTGTGGCTTTGCTGATAAGGCTGACTTCTCCAGTCTGAGGCTTTTGCTAGAATGGCTAGTCTGACTTGTGTCTTGCCCATATGGCCTCTCATCTGCCAAGAGATTAATTCGGCTTGTTCTTGTAGTGCATTGGCAAAGTTCTTTATTTTTCAGTAATTTTTTTTTGGTAGCAAGATTAGCCCAGGCTTGTCTCGGTCTCCTGGCCTCAAATAAACCTCCCAAAGTGCTGAGATTATGGGCATGAGCCTCTACGCCTGGCCCATCAGCAGAGTTCTGAGAGACAGTGAAAACGGTAAGCTCCTAGAATTTCTTTGCCAAAGCAAATCATTCAAAGGGTGGGAAAGTAATGCTACCTGTTGATGATAAGCTCTGCAAACTCACATGAAAAGAGATGTAAATACACAGAAGAGAATAATTTGTGACTGTTTTTGCAATCAAATGCAAAAAAATAAATTTTTCTTCAAATCAGTAGAAGATTCTCTCTATGATGGTGGAGTGTTTCAGTGTGGCAGTGTTCAATGGCTCCCTCATCTTTCTGAAATATTGAGGCAATACAAAATACCCTTCCTGGACAATTGTGTTAGTGGTGGACAACCACTATTAGATCTCTTACACTGCTGTGAAGTAGGTGGGGATCCCTCTGTTACTCTAGACTTGGAGGTGTTCGATTGATGATTTGAAAGGTAAAGATCTCTGTGAGGTTATGGGGAAGTAAAGACACATCCCAACCTAATGCTTAGGCGGCATCTTCCTAGCAACATCTCTTAAAGGCAGATGGTGTTTTCAGACATACTGAGGAATGAGGCAGTGTGGTGGGGACAGTTGCAACAGGATCTCAAGTCATCTTTGAGGATATCCCTTTTTTGTTTTGTTTTGGTTTTGAGTTGGAGTCTCACTCTGTCACCCAGACTGGAGTGCAGTGGCCGCTCCCGGCCACCGCAGCCTCGACCTGCTGGGCTCAGGCGATCCTTCCACCTCAGCCTTCCAAGTAGCTGGAACTACAGGAGCACACTACCACGCCCGGCTAATTTTTGATTTATTGTAGAGATGAGGTCTCACCAAGTTGCCCAGGCGGGTCTCAAACCCTCGGGCTCAGGCAATCCCCTCACCTCAGCCTCCCCAAGCAAGGGATTACAGGCTGAGCCACCAAGCTGGCTCTTTTGTTGTTATTAAACTCTTAATTTGTTATGTTATCTTTCTTCTTCCCAAATGATTTTGAAGTCATTTTTTTCTGTGCCTAATACAGTTTTTTTTTCTTTTTTTCTTTTGTATCCTGTGTTGGGAACATGGAAATTCTTCAAAATCTGTAAGAACATTGAGAAAGTAGAAATAAATCCTCAGAATTCTTCACTGTTGAAAAATGATCACGGGGAATTTTCTGTAGTAGAGAGGTAGAAATCATTTCATATCTCTTCTTCTAGCCTGGCCCCCAACATGCATTTTTCTAGGATGAGAAACACATGAGTTTGACCAAGACAAAGTTCGGTAGGTTTTGTCAATGAGTCATGGAAGAGATCAGTTCTTACTCTGAGCTCATCATTTTGTAAGCTGAGTGTGCTCTTGGAAGATGCGGTCATCAGCGTATTTATATCTGACCGGGCCAACAGAGCATGTGGTGAAAGGGGAGGAAGGCCATTATCTAGTAGATGCATATTGTGTGGGGAACAACTGACGTTAAAAAAAATCCAGTATGTTGCCATGTCTTTACTTTGCACTGCATAGAAGTAGTCCATGACCTCTGTAATTGGTTTTTTTTTTTTTTTTTTTGGTAAGATACCTTGTATAAGATAATGGCCTCTGAAATCCACCTCCCTGGTTTCAAAATGTGGTGTGAACACTTATGTGTCTCTGAGAAAAACATTTAACCCTTTCTGAGCTTCGGTTTCTTCTTCTGCAAAATAGAAATGATAACTAGGAATCTTGTGAGGAAGAAATAACACATTTGAAACACTTGGCACAACACACTCTCTGGTAAGTGCTTCACACCTGCTACCTATTTTTAGCAGAGATTTGAGTAAATTTGAATATGTATTGTGTGAATTTGAACTATGACAGGTATTCACATACCTCTGATTCATGTTCTGAATCTTTTTGCGCCCAAGTTGATTGAAAAATTGGGATCCCCAAGGAATGCCAACGTCTCAAATTGCAGATATACTGACAAGTTGCAGATATACTCCTTGACTGGAAGACTATCTAAGAGTGGGTATATCCACTCACAGTCCCAGGAACTCTGGGGTACAGATTTTGTGCCTGAACTCTGAGAGGACACAGTCTGAAGTTACTCCTGGCCCACTGGACCTTAGGAATAGAAAGCTGAAGGGGAGATGATAGTTTGCCATTCAGACGAAGACTCTGGACAAGCCTGGAGGGCCCACTTGCTGATTGGCACTGGAAAATGAGATTAAATTTTCTACCCTTTTGAAAACAGGTGCCATGTCTGATTTTCTTTGTGTCAGCAAGACATCTGCTATTAAAAGAATGGCATTAGGGTATTAATCAAGATGATCTGAGGCGATCTATTCCTAAGGACATGATTTAGTCCCTCTGCTGGTCAATATCAAGGTTCTACTCAGGTTTTCTTAGATCCTTATACACCATCTTGTGGATTTTTGAGTGTCAGTGTTGTGCTCTTCATTGTTATATCTGAAAACTCTAGCTGAGGAGACCTGCGCCAAAAATAAATGATTCTATCTATCGTAAGGACAAGTAGAAAATCTTGCTGACTCTGAGAGAAAATGACACATGGTTCTTCTTCTTTTTTTTTTTATAGAGTATTTCAAATCCTAAAGTAGCGACACTTGGATATTTACAGAGCACATGAAATAAACTGTATTTAAAAACAGAGGTAAGAAGGGGGAAGCACTTGAAAATGTAACTGGAGTAATCAGTTTCATTCAAAATGTAAGTAGGAGCATCAGAATAGAAAATAATGTCATTTGCAGATTTATTTTAAAACACATCTAAATTTTTATATTTGCAAGGTCTGGATGGAAAAAAAGAGTGCCACTGCTTAGAGGTTCTTGGGAAAACAAATCAGTGCATCAGTAGGAAATAGGCTATGTGGTGAGCATTATTTGGTTTCTGATTTTTGACCTAGAAGAAGCATTTCTTTGTTAAAAGGACCTATACTTGGTATATGGAATCAAGGTGACCGTTAATCTCTGACTTTGTAGAAACATCAAAACCATGAATATAAAAGGCTGAGTTTAAGAAGAACAAAAAAAGGAACCTTGGATCTATTAGGTTGAACTATACAAAATTGCCATAATTGTAGGTCAAAAATGGTCAAACACAGGCAATTTCTCATAATCTAAACATGCAGTCATTCTGAAAGATCAACAGTGTTACCATGCTAAATTGACCATCTAATGATGAAAATTTAGAACCTGACATGGAGGTGGCAAACATGAGTTAATTTCTCTGTTGTTAATGGATGTCATTTGATTCTAATACATTAGTATGTGGTATACCATTTTTTTAAATAATAGGAGAGAGTATGCTACTTTCGTGAATATGTATAGACGTCTTATGTTTAATTATATACATTTAAATGACTGCAAATATAACTTGCTTCAGAGGTTAGTTTCAAATTTGAGTTGGGGGAAGTAAACTTTAAATTAATTTCTCATACACTTATCATTTCATTTGTTCATGAGTTATGTTCTTTTTTGTTGTATTTGAGACTAACTAGTTCTTTTGCCATATTGACTGGTAATTAAAAGCACAGACTGAAACACATCTGCTTGGGTTTGAATCTCAGCTTTATAACTTGTGAGCTGTGTGACTTTGGGCAAGTGACTTAACTTCTCGGTGCCTCAGTTTTCACATATACAAGAAGAGAATAATAATAGTACTCCCTCAAAAGGTTGTGAGGAGAATTTACATGAATGAATATAATGTAATTGGATTAATGCTCATCATGTTGGAAGCACTATGTAAGCACTATTATTGTTCATTGTAGTCTCCTTTAGAAAACATGTGTACATGGGCTGCCTGGAGAATGACTCCTTGTCTTTTAAAGTAAAAAACTGTACTACCTCTCTTACAGTACCAGAAATTCATCTGCAGGACTGTCATCTTATCATTACAAAGTCCACACAAGCCAGGTGAAGCTACAGGGCGAGACTTCCTTAATCGGTGCACATCTTGTGAGGATTGGTCAGTGGGATTAAAATGTTTCCGAGTGTTCACTTGGCTGGGAACTGCCCATCTGTTTTGCCTTTCATAGGTTCCAGTGTAATTTATTTTCAGGTGTGTTCTTTCCCACAAAACAGTTTGGCATAACTGTTCTAAACCACAGTAAGTGATGGTTGGGTCTGTGTATATGACAATACACCTTGGGATTTATTCATTTATTCAGCACAGTTTTATTGAGCAACTACTAAGTGTCAGACACTCTTCTGTGTCAGATATTTTACAGACAATATGCTACCGTAAATGAGTAGTAAGTCAGGTGGCATGCTACTGAGAGTGGTAAGAGTGATGAGAGCCGGGCTCGGTGGCTCAGCCTGTAATCCCATGCCTTGGGAGGCTGAGGTGAGTGAATTGCCTGAGCCCGTGGGTTCGAGACCCGCCTGGACAACTTGGTGAGACCTCATCTCTACAATAAATCAAAAAAATTAGCCGGGCATGGTAGTGCGCGCCTGTAGTTCCAGCTACTTGGAAGGCTGAGGCGGAAGGATTGCCGGAGCCTAGCAGGTCGAGGCTGCGGTGGCCGGGAGCGACCACCGCACTCCAGTCTGGATGACAGAGTGAGACTTCAACTCAAAAACAAACAAACAAAAAACAAAAAGAGTGATGAGAAAAGCTCAGGGAGGAAGTAACAGTAACTCTTATGGAGGTGTTCAGGGAAGGCATCTCTAATAAAGTCTCTGGGGGATAAATCATGTGACTATCTGGAGGGAAAATGTTCCAGGCAAAAGAATTAGTAAGTGTGAATGTGTATGACTTCTGGGATAGCTTAATAAACAGCAAAGAGGCCAGTTAAGTGGAACAGAGTAAGTGTGGGTCAGAAGCAATAGGCAATAAGGTCAGAGAGATCACTGGAAGACAGGCATATTATGTCGGCTTTTTGGGACCATTGTAAGGACGTGGTTCTTCACTGAATGAAATCCAAAGCCATTATTAGATTTTGAAAAAAGGTGTGATGTGCTTGGACTTGTGTTTTTAAAAAAGGATCACTCAGACTTGTGATCTTGACAGTATGGCATGAATCATTTCTCTTTGTTCTTTTCCGCTAAGTACAACTATAAATCTTGAAAATAATGCAAGAGGTAATCAGCAGGGGACTCCGAAAGGTAATAAGAGGAAGGCTAACTGGTTTCTGGCATCTGGAATAGAGGAACAACACACCGACAGGGCGTCTTACGCATACTCCAAGCAACAGATGAAGGTGACCCAGGCTTGGCATTTAACAACTCCTGAACTAGGAATGGAAGGTGGCCCAGGGAAGCTCCTTCTTTCCATGGATCTCATGGGCATCCCTCCAATGTCATCAAGGGAGCCCAGCATTACTGGCAAAGGGATCAATTGGGAGCTCAGCTAACCATAAGTGGCCAGGGAAAAATGCTCTCCTTCCTGGCCATGCCAGAAAACATCCCAAGAGACACAACAAAAGTATGGCTGGGTTGCACAAGCAAAAGAGAGCCTACCACAACAAGCAGCCTGGCCTGGGAGACTCCTTGTCTCCATGAGCCTGAGACTCTTCTCCTCTGCTTAGAGACCCTTGGGTCTGCTGGGTGACACCAGTAAGAGGTATTTTTCACTGCAGCAAGCACTTGGCCCAGGAAGCCCACTTGTCCCCATAGATCTGAGACTCTCTTCTCTCACCAAGAGACACTGGAGGGTCAGACTGAAGAAAACTCTTTACCCCGTCAGGCACTGGGACCTCTGGAAACTCCACCAGAATCATATGTACCAAGCAGGCCAAAAATAACACAGCAAAGGTTCTGAAAATTAGACTGTCATTGGAATGACAGCCCACAAAAATAAGACCAGGACTCATGGGATAAACAGGGTGATTACATGCTAAAATAAAAAATAAATAAATAAATAGGATTCAGAGTCTTCTAACATGATAAATGAAAATTTTAGGATGCAATTAAAGATTGCTCGTCATGCCAAGAGCCAGGAAGATCACTACTTGAGTGAGAAAAGTCAGTCAACTGATGCCAACACCAAGATGAATCAAATCTTGGAATTGTCTCACAAGGATTTTAAAGCATAAACATGATTCAACAATCAGTTTACAAACTCTTTTAAAACAAATGCAAAAGTAGAAAACCTAAGCAAAGACATAAATGTTTTCAAAAAGACCCAAATGGAAAGGAAAAAAAAAAAAATACTGTGACCAAAATAAAAGCCCACTGGATGAGCTCAATAGTAGAGTGGAAAGGATATTAGATAGCACCAGTGAATTAAGGACAAATTGATAGAACTTACCCAATATGAACAGCAGAACTAAAACAGATTTCACAAACATAAATGGAGGCCCAGGCACATGTGGAACAATGATAAAATACCTAAGATTTTTATCATTAGAATTTCAAAAGAGTCTGGAGAGAATTGGGCTGAAGAGTATTCAAAGAAATAATTGCTGAAAACATCCCAAATTTGGCAAAAGATACAAGTGTACGAATTCAAGAAACTGAGCAAATCCCAAACAGGATACACCTAAGGAAATCTACACCAAGTTACATCTTCTTTAAAATTCTGAACAAATATAAAGGAGAAAAATCTTGAAAGTCTAAGAGAAATGAAACATTAGCCATAGGGAAGTACCAATTCCAGTGACAGATTTCTTATTAGAAAACACAGAATTGCACCCTACTTCTTTAAAATAAAAAATAAAATTCACTTTGAAATGTAAACACAAACAAAAAACAATAAAAAAAGAAAACTCAGAGGCCAGAAAACCCTGCATCTTTCAAATGCTTGAAAGAAAAGTTCTGTCAATAGTGACTTTTGTGTCTGGTGAAAATATCCTTCTGGAATAAAGGGGAAATAAAGATACTTTAAGATGAAGAAAAATTTTTAAAATGGTTGCTGGCAGACCTATCCTTAAAGATTGACTAACGGAATTGTTAGGATACGGACGGACCAGGTGAGGGTGGAGAGGCGCAGGGAGGCACAGCAGCACTGCTGGGGCTGGCAAGCCGGCGGTCCCCGCGCTGGGAGCCCAGAGATCCGAGTAGATTGCAAAGAATTGTGACATACAAAAAGGTTAAGAAAGAAAAGTTTATTTTAAAGTAAATTAAAGAGAGAAAGAGAAGGAAGAGAGAAGATTTACCTCCCCAAGTGGGGGAGGGGGACCAAAGCCAGGAAGCATGGCGACAGCCATGGCTCAGAGAGCACATGGCCACACCTGAGTCTAGTAAGGCAATGGCCCCCGGTTGTTTGTGGTTGAGTTCTTTTAACCATTCTCCTTGATGGGGGAAAGTCATTACGGTGATTGGGTGGTGGTCTGCTTTCATATCGTCACAAAGGGACAGGCAAGTGCAGGTACTGATGATGTCAGGTGATGGACGGCAGGCAGATGGGTGGGTTAGTCACATGATTGCTGCCATGGTGGGGCTTATCTGTGTCACATAGTTCAGAGGGCTGATTAGGTTAACCCTGGGGTGGGGGGGTGATTCCTGAAAGAGACTTGTTAGACATTTGTAATTTGCAATTCACAAATTCCTTGACCAAAGGTAGAGTGGTCGTTTGGGTTGTCCTGATCTTGTATCTGAAGGAGATTTGCCTAGGGGGGATGGGATAGGTTGCTGTTTGTCCTGCAGTAGAATGTCTGAATGCTTGCTAATCGTTACACTGAGGCAAAAAGACTAAGAATAAGCTAAGTTTCTTCTAGGTTTCTATAGGTACCTTTCAGGAATTTTATGGAGCTAAACGGAAATGATCAAAGATGGAAATTAGAGAATCAGAAAGATACAATAGGAAGAACAGAAATATGAGTGCAGGCAATAGAATATCTTTTGCCTTGTCAGTTTTGTAAATCATATCAGATACCCAAGACAATGCTATTAAAAGTAAGGGAGGGTAGCCGGGCTCGGTGGCTCAGCCTGTAATCCCGTGCCTTTGGGAGGCTGAGGTGAGTGGATTGCCTGAGCCCGTGGGTTCGAGACCCACCTGGGCAAGCAAGACCTCATCTCTACAATAAATCAAAAAATTAGCGGGGCGTGG
>CAUYQG010060292.1:0-15525 GCA_963574415.1 Tarsius wallacei | reverse complement strand
CGGCAGTGGCGCCACCGGGTCGCTGGTAGCGGCTGCGGTGGTGGTGGGCCCCGGGTCGCCGGTGGCACCTCGGGGCAGCGGCGCCTGCGGCGTGGGCGCCCCCTGGATCGCTGGCGTGGGCGGGCCCCGGGTGGCCTCGGCATGGGCGGGGCCCCAGGTCGCCTCGGCGGCGGCTCCCGTGGCAGCGCGCCCCGGGTGCCCCGGCGTCCGTGGCGTGGGCGGGGCCCCGGGTCGCCTCGCGGCGGCGCGCCCCGGGTGCCCGGGCGGCGGCAGCGGCGCGCCTTGCACCGGTGGCCTCCGCGGCATGGGCGGGGCCCCGGGTCGCCTCGGCGGCGGCTCCCGCAGTGGCACGCCCCGGGTGCCCAGGCGTCCGCGGCGTGGGCGGGGCCCCGGGTCGCCTTGGCGGCGGCTCCCGCAGCAGCGCGCCCCGTGTTCCCAGGTGCCCGCGGTGTGGGCGGGGCCCCGGGTCACCTCAGAGGCGGCTCCCGCAGCAGCGTGCCCCGGGTGTCCAGGCGTCCGCGGCTTGGGCGGGGCCCTGGGTCGCCTCGCGGCAGCTCGCCCCGGGTGCCCGGGCGGCGGCGCGCCTTGCACCGGCAGCCTCCACGGTGTGGGCGGGGCCCCAGGTCGCCTCTCTAGCGGCGCCCGCAGCAGCACGCCCCGGGCCCCTGGGGCGGCGGCAGCGCGCGCCTCGGGCCGGCTGCGCCCGCGTCCACGGCATGGGCGGGCCCCAGGTCGCCTCGGCGGTGGCGCCCACGGCAGCGCTCTCCGGGTCCCCGGGGCGGTGGCAGTGCTCCTCGGGTGGGCTGCGTCCGCAGCACTGGCAGGCCCTGGGTCGCAGGGGCGGTGGCCGCTTTTACCTCAGGCCCGCTGTTATGCCTCTGCGGTGTCCGTGGACAAGTTCCATGTGGGGGGCAGGCCCCCTGGGAGAGATCTGGAGTCTTTCTGTGTCCTCTTCTGCGGAGGTCTCACAGACCACGCTGCCTGGTCGCCATCTTGGCCCAAGGCTGTCCGGATGTTTTCAAAGTATTAAACCATACAGAGTTTCAGGCCCCATCTCTCAAATGTAGATTCAGTAGTTAGGGAGGAGATTTCGGTAATCTATCCTTTTACCTATCCCCCCAGGGATGATTGTTTTTTTAAAACCTTGATTATATGACTTCTAGAATGAGTCAAACTCATGTACCTAAAAAATGTTCATGTTCCACACACATATCTCACATTGGACTCATTCATAATGCTCTGGAATATTCACGTGTGTATTTTATGAATATTTACTTTGAGTTGAAGGTAGAGTCAAGTTGTTCCTGAGAATTCTCAGGAAATACATACACACACACACACACACACATTTACACAAATATATAAATAATATGCATATAATGTATAGCACATGAATAAAAAGGTATGTATTAAATCCTCCCTAAAATTGTATGATCCATATATATATATAAATAATATGCTTACTTTTTTACTGAATACTGTGTTGAATATTACAGAGTAGTGCTACTGCTTCTTAAAACTTGCCCAGTCCCCATGCTCCCAATCACTTTTTATCATTGTGTTTCTTTAGACTCAGAGACTCTGTAAATAGAGGGGAGGGTCTGGGAATCTGTCATTTCTAAAAGGCTTCTATGAGAAAAGGCTTACCAAGTTTCAAAATCATTCTGATGTAGAGGAAAGACTATGGAGATAAAATGGAATCAGTTCCTGTCCCTGCAGCAGAAAAGCTTGTCGTGTCCCTAAAATGAGACACGTCATTTACAGAAGAATTTTGTCTTTTATAAATTGACAAGTTTTATTTCAGGGACTTTGAGGGAAGAAATGATTCAGGGAGAAACAAAGTCTAGAAAGATTAACCAACATCAGTTGGTTAATCAGTTACAATTCTACCTCACCAGGTGTGGTGGGTGTCAACATGTGACACACAGGCTCCAGGGAATCAGAGACATCATCTTTGTCCCTTAATTGTTTCTCAGGATTGCATGTGAGTCACCCCCATTACTACTAATGGGAGTTATGTGCACTCAGCTAGAGACAAGATCTCTGATAATTGTGGGATTCTGTGTTTGAAAAGTAAAGGCACATTTAATGTTTCACACTTCTGAGAAGTCTCCCTGGCAGCCTTATTAATTTGCTTTTATTTTGGTAATCACTGTTCTTTCGTCTGAGTGGTTAAAGAACCTAAATTAGTATTATACATTTTAAGATGTACATTTGCATCCATCATAAAGTTTAATTTATACTTTGGCCAAATAATTTTAACAGTTACTATAAAATCAGTTATCTAATAATAGTTTTTACTACCATATTGAATGCAGCAGGAGACAGGCTTAATAGCCTCGTGTCCACAACAAATTTCCAGCTATTATCTGAACATCCCACAAGCCTTTGACAACTCCACAGGCCAGTCAAATTCCTACTGATTGCATTATTTGAATGTTGCTAAAGACTAGTTCGCCACGTGCACACAGTCGTTTTTTATTGAATACATCTGCTTTTCCAACCTCAATTTCTTTTGCTTCCGCAGATTTATATCACTATAAAAACTACTGTTATTTTCCATAATCATATATGTGCCCCTTCATAGGACATCTGCAATTCAATTCTAAAGCACAAAGGGAAAGATGTGAGTAAATGAAATATACTTAACATTTGCATTTGTAGTAGTGAACATAAGATTTCAAGGCAGTAAAAGCAAATTTTAGACATGTGTCAAGATAGTTAAGTAAAAAAATTTAAATTATGTGAATTTAAGAAACTAATATTATTAAATCCAATTAAGTAAAATGCTTAAATTGTCTAATTTATCCTTGTACTTTCCATAATACCCAGTGCAGCACTTTGCACAATAAAATAGACTAAAACAGTTAGCCAAAGGCTGTCTCCTTATATATTTTGAGTTTGGCCTAAAAGTTTCTCCAGCACAGAGAAGTGTAACCTAACTAGATGTATAAACAGACTGTAACCTGCTCTTACACAAATCATCAAGTTTTGGCTAATCAAAGGCATCCAACTGTTCAAATCATGTTCAAATAAGGCAAACACAGAGCTATAACCAATCCAGTTGTTTCTGTGCCTTACTTCCATTATCTGTGCATCACTTTACCTTTTTTTTGTATAAATCCTTTTTAACCCCACAGCAGCATACAGGTCTCTCTAAACCTCTTCTGATTCTGGGGGCTGCCTGATTCATAAATCATTCTTTGCTCAATTAAACTCTGTTGAATTTAATTTGTCTACAGTTTTTCTTTTAACACATGTGAGTGAATAAATATAAAGAGTTTTTAAAGAAATTATTAAATATTGTTGAACTTGGATCATTGGTTTAGTGGGCATTAATTCTTGACAAATAAAATGATTTGTCAGTCTTTTAAAATTTGCAATGCCTCAAAATAATATGTGGAAATAAATGAAGACCAACCCAATGAGAATGAGCAAAGGATATTTATTCACAGTTTGCTATAGCAAGGGAGTTAGCCATCATCACTTGTGTTTGGCAGAGACTCAAAGGCAGGCAGAGGTGTGGGAAAGCTTTACAGTGGACAAAAAGTAGGCTTCAGGTGTGCCTTGATTGGCTTGGGGAAGTTGGAGTTTGCTAACTTGGAGCCAAGTATCCTATGTGTTTGGTTTGGGGCAGGTATATTTGGCTTTCTCTGATTGGTCCTAAATTGGAAGCAGGGACAAAAATTAGGAAAACTGTCAATTATTAATCAAGTTCTGGCCTTTTGGGGCTGAGTGATACAGAGGTTATTGCTTGATTTCCTGAACTGGTTGCTATAGAAAGTAGTCTGACTTTCTATATGTCTCACTTATAGCAGGCCGGCTTCATGGGCTGGTTGCTACAGATAATGGTTTGGCTTCCTGAACTGGTTGCTGCAAATATCTGTCAAAGTTCTATTTTTATATATATTTTGGCCATTGTCTGTAGATTCAGTAACATGAGTGCATAGAAATGGGGCAAGTTACTAATCTAATGAACAAAGAAAAAATTAGAGATGAGAAACCATAATTTTGTCCCTTGTGTCAAAAACATAGTTTGGCAAGTTAGTTGATCTTTTAAGAAATTTAATTTATAGTTGTATTAAAACTTACATGTGCACAAAATCTCTTATAATTATTGTACCACCCAGAACCCAAAAACACATACATATACACTTCCCATTCTTAGAGGCCATCACTTTCATCTCTGTTGGTCATTTCTCTCAGTACTGACCTTAACATCTCTAACTATTATGTTTACACTGTTAATGTAAGACTTTGCCATTGACTCTAACCTTTGGAGATGAGGATTCAGCTCTTTTTTTCTACCAGTCCGCATCACCACCACCCCTCCCATCTCCATGTGACAAAAACACCACACTTCTGTCCTCCTGTCCTTTCATAGTTCTACCATATTTTTGACCAAATATTTATTATTAACATTATTATGACAACCAAATGCTGTCCACATCTGAGACACGTATACTATGATAACATATCCTTTCCTTCCTAAATTTTTTTACTGTTAATAGACTATTTTTTTGCTGTATTTTCAAATAATCTAATTTCTATCACCAATTAATCCCAAACTCTACCCACAAATACCTACATCAGTCAGTATGTTTATGTATGCTGAGTATTCTATCAATTTCATCATTTTAAAGACATCTCTCAAGGATCCTCTAATCCAATTCAGTCTTCTCTGACTCTTCTGCAAAGCTATCATCCTGGGATCTCCCTACAATATATCCTGAGAATTCTTTTGGTCTCTATTGTGTTGAATTCCACAATATCTTTGTGTCTCAAATTCTGTGTCTTTTTGTCTTCATTAATTCTCTAATTCAGGTGGAGAATATCAGTCAGTAGTTTCCTTAGAAGGGGTCACTTTTTCTGAAACTTTGTATATTTGAACATGTTTTTATGCCAGCCTTACTCTTTATGTTACTATGGCTGAGAATACAATTTCAGAGAGGAAATTATTTTCTTTTAGAATTGTGAAGGCTTTGCCCTATTGCTTTTGGCTCCTGAGTTCTGTTGAGAAGTATGAAGATTTTTCTTCACAATCCATAATGGAACCATGTTTTTCCCTCTCTGGAAGCTTGTAGTATCTTTCCTTTGTCCCATTTTTCTGAGATTTCACAGTGATATGCTTTGGTCTGGGTCTAATTTCATCTATTATGCTGAGCACTCACAGGACCCTTTCAACCTGGAGACCCTTTCAATCTGGAGACCCATGTCCTTTGTTTCTGGGCTATTTCATTGGTTTATTTCCATAACTATTTCTTCCTTCATTGTTTTTTCTTTCCCATTGAAAGTTCATTTTCTGGAACGATAAATATTCCTGGCCTAATCATATTATTATTTTTTTTAGAGAGGGTCTTGCTCTGTTATCCAGGCTGAAGTGTAGTGACACAGTAATAGCTTACTGCAGCCTCGAATTCCTGGCACAAGGGATCTTCCTTCCTCAGCCTTCCAAGTAGCTCGGACAATAGGCATGCCACCACACCTGGCTAATTAAATTTTTTTTTTTTCCCCAAGGTTCTCAGGAGAGGATTTCCTGAGTCCAAAGGCTCAAGACCATTCCAGGCAACTTGGTGAGATTTCATCTCTACAATAAATCAAAAATTAGCCGGGCATGCTAGTGCGCATCTGTAGTTCCAGCTACTTGGAAGGCTGAGGGGGAAGAATTGCCAGAACCCAGCAGGTAAACGCTGGGGTGGCTGTGAGTGTGCTACTGCACTCCAGCTTGGGCAATGGAGTGAGACTCCAACTCAAAAAAATAAATTTTTTTTTGTAGGGTAGAGTCTCACTGTATTGCCCAGGTTGGTCTCGAACTCTTGGCTTCAAGTGATCCTCCCACCTCTGCCTCCCAGAATACTGGGATTATAGGTGTGATCCACTGTATTCAGTCATCTTCTAAGCTTCTCATCTTTTCTTTCCTATTTTTCATTTGCTTGTCTTTTCATTCTCCTTTTGGGGAGAATCCATCAATTTTATTTTCTGTCCTTTCTATTGAATCTTTAATTTGTGCTGTTATATTTTAATTTTCAAGAATTCATTTTTGTTCCTTGAATATTCATTTTTCTATTGTATCCTATTCTTATGCGCTATCTCAATACTCTGAGAATGTTATGATAGATTTTTTGGTTTTCAAGTCTCAGTCCAATCTCTGATGTTTTTCTGTTTATTATTTATTTGTTTTCTATTAGAGATTTTCCTTCGTTTTCTGGAGGTCTCAGGTTTCCTACTCATATTTAAAGTGGGCGTTATTTCATGTGAAGTGGATGGGAAGTACTGAGCATGTGGGTAAGGCTTGTCAACTCTAGTTAGCTACTAAACAGTTTTATTGGGGAACCCACCAATGTTAAGAATCAAGGTTTTTATCTCTTGGGCTGGTCAGATTCCTCAGAGACCAGTCTTCCCATCTTCTGTCTGGACAGTAAAAGCCTGGTTGTCAACGCTCTGTGAGCTTGAGTGGAAAACAGGGGTTGAGGTGTTTCGACATTCATTATTTGCACTGTCAAGTGAGCTCATTTTCAACATGGCATGCCCAATCTCAGTTGCGCCTGAGTCCCCACAAGTGAGGACACCTTCTGTAATAACTCTGCCAGGGAATTAACCCCTCATCTTCAGCCAGAGTGGATGAGAGAGCTCAGCTTGTCTCAGCTAAGTGGAGAGAGAATGACATGGCAGGTTGGCAGGGGGGAGGAGCAGTTCACTACATTTTAAACTTTTAACAAATCCTTCTGGTTGCAGCCAATTTTGACCCCCAATTCCTGAGACCTCTGGCAAATCAGGGTGCTTCTCAGGTCTCTCAAACGCTGGCTAAGGATTCATTTTCCTGGTTCTGCTGCATCAGTTGCCACTCTTCCTGCCGCCCCGCATTTCTACTTTCAAAAGTTTGTTGCTATTGCCTCCTCTTCCATTCTTTGTCTTTGTGGCTTAATTCCATTTTTCCTCCTTATCCATTTACTGTCATTATTTTGGGCTTTCAGGAGGAGGCAAAGGTAAAAGTATAGATTCAGTCTTCCCTCTTTAACCCAAAGTCCTAATAAACTATTTGACTTTTCTGCTCGTAGTGTCTTTTCCTTTAAAGAGGGAATGCACTACAGGCTTACAAGACTATTTATAAGATATCATAATTTTCATCTGTATAGCATTTTACCGTACAGAAAGTGTTTCATGTACATCTCATGTCATCCTGCTGATTCTTTCATAAGTCAACGAGTACGGGTATTGTTAGTCCCTTCAACCTAAATGGAAGCTGGATCAGAGAGGTTCATGTGTGTCCCGAGGTCACATTGCCTGCAGAGAGTGGAACTGGGCCTGCAAATTTCCAAAAGAAGCATCTGTGAGCCATGTGGCCTAATCGAGCTATTTGAACATACAGAAGACAGCTAGAACAAGAGAATGCTAGAGCTGATTCTGGTTGCTGATTGAATGTCTACACAATTCGACAAAAATGAGAATATTAGGCAGGAATAAAAGATCTAAGTTTCTACCAAGCAAAGAGCTTTTTAAAAATCCAGGTAAGTCTATTGGCAGGGAAGCAGAATAAAACCTAGAAATTTATCAAGATTATAAGACATCAATTTAGATTCCTTGGTAAGAATGCATATGACACAAGTCATGATCTAAGCACAAAGCCCTATTTCTTAAGGTTAAATACTTATTTTCTTATCTTAGGTGTACTCTGGAAATTTTCTTACCTTCATGGTTATTCTTCCATGCAAAAGCAGCATTGAAACATAGATATGAGCAGACAGTATCTGCCTTTACCGTCTGCTGGTATCTCTGTTTCTGCTGAGTTATAAGGCTTACTCTGAAGAAAAATACAGACAACCTTGGGATTCATAATCTTTTGCTTCTTCCTAAATCTGTCATTTTAATCTTCATCTCATTATTTCATCAATTAACACATAACCATGGAGTACCTCAGTAGGAGGCCCTGAAAGGGATGCAAAGAAGAAAAAGACTGTTTCTGCCTTGAAGAAGTCATCTTTTGAGGGAAGCAAAACATCACATTGTAGCTATATTATAATAAGAGGGAGATCCCACTTCCCATTGAAATATGGGGTAGTCACATCCCATCATATCTTTCATAATCATTCATTCAGTCAACAAAATCTAGCTACTTTCTGATGCAGCTATTGAGTTATTGTGCTTGGCCTGGTTAAATTAGTGCCATGATATACGAGAAGTTTCTTTAAGAAATGTGTCATCTTCGCAGACTATTTTCTGGAAGGGGCTATAAACCCCATTATTCTTGAGCATCTCTGCCTTGATGTCTAACCCCTTGGCTTTAATTTCATTTTCTTTTTTCTTCTAGTGTTCCACTGTGGCAGACAGGGGATGATTTTCCACCTCCTGTTCTCTTTGACATGAACTTCTGCAGATTATCTTCTTTCCTGAGGTGACAGTATTCTGCCCTCTACTAAGGGCCATATTGGTATACCAGTGGCAGGGAGAAAACCAGGCATATTGGAAATACAAAAAATATTGTCCCTTTAATCTGCAAATTGAATTAAACCTTATGAAGGAAGTAAACAGGGTGCTAAGCAAGAGACTAAGAGGAGGGACATGTATTCGGTGAGCTGGTTAGAGAATTCCTTTCTGAGGAGAAGACGATAACTAGAACCTAAAGGATGAGAAGAAACCAACCATGAAAAATTATGGTCCAGGCAGAGAGAACTACAAATTGGTGCCAAAGAAATAGTATAGGTAACACTGGTAATCGGGAAGACAAGTAGGTAGGGTTTAAACTGTGTCAGCTGGGCCATAATAGAAGTCAGTTCACTCAACACCCATGTCCATGCCTGATCTCCCATGCTTTCCTCCATTGGAGAGGAAAATGAAGAACTAAAACTCCCAGCCTCCATTGAAGCGAGGCATGGCCATAGCACACCATACTGGCTAATGAACTGTAGGAGATCCTCCCTTTTGGAATAAAAGCCAAAAGCCCACATGAAGAAGTCATTTTGTCCCTTGCCTTCCCTCTTTGTTCCTATCTGAAACGCAGAAGGAGACATTTACGTTTTGCAATCATGAGAACAAAATTGACATGCAAAAAATGGCAGAACAGGGAGACAGAAGGAACCTGGTTCTTTACTGATTTTGTTATGTGGTTACACCACCTGGACTGCCTATCACCAGGCTGTTTTAATGTGAGAAACTAAACTCAGTCATTTGTTGAAATAATGATATAGTAAATATTTTCAGCATTTTACTAAGCAGTTTACATAATTCATAGCTAATCCTCATGAGAACCTTAAAAAGTGACTATTACTGTTATCCCACTGTTTATAAGGAAGTTGAGGTAATTTGCCCAAGTTACTCGGTAAGGGGAGAAGCCGGACTTTGCATATAAGCAATATGCCCTTAACCAATGTTCTATTCCAGCGTTGGCTGGTTTTTCTGTTACCCACAGATGATCTCAATCCAAACTTAGATATAGTTGACAGATGAATAAAATTTAGATGGGGGCTTTTAGATCATCATATAAGTGAGATCAGTTAGTGTGTGGCCAGAGGATGGCAAGTTAAACAACAATTTGGTGTAGAATTTGTGGTAGAAAAAGCAACAAAGGTGAGGATGGAGCTACAACAGAGTGGGTTGGAAAGGGGATTCTGGAAACTAGAATATTTACCTACAAATCACAGCTCTATCAGTTACTACCAGCTTGGTCACTGTGGCCTCATTATGCTGCCTTATCTTTATAATATTTAAGTCATTCCGACTTTAAGCCTCCGTTTCCTCATCTCTAAAATAGGTATAATAACCATACAAATCTTTCAACGTTTTAATGCCCTAGAAAAATGCTTTGTTCATAGTAAGAATTCAGATTCAGTAAATGTTAACTTAAAAAACATACTGAGATAAGTTAGAATGTTTTCCTCTACAGCTTGTCTTATCTTGACAGTAATGACTGTCTAGAAATTGTCAATTCCAACTGCAACATTTGGAAACTTTAAAATATCAAAGATGAAGAGAGAGTAAAGATGATCTTTTCTTTGATGTTAGTATTGAAATGTTTTTTTCATATTCTGTTGGAAACCTAGCCTTATTAGAGATCACAGGACTTAGGACACTATTGTTGCAATAATTTAATCTGAGGTAGGACTGACATTGTTAGCATAACGTTTCTTAATAGTATTAGTCAAGCTGAGATTTAAGGAACATACCTATCGACTTCAAAGGATTTGTTTTAAAGAAAGTGAAATAAAAAGGAAATAAGAATCCATGGGAACATGATAAAGTACCATAATTTCTTCCCGAGTTTTGGAAAATCTGACTAACCTCCAGACTGTGTTCTGAGGAAAACAATTGTCTTACACAAAGGCACAGGAACTAATACGAAACGTTAGTTCAAAGCCTCTGGGCAAAAAAAGGGACACAAAGACAGACACTCTCTCCTTTAATGAACCCCTACATGGAAAGTAGCTGCTACTTGGTGAGCTGCTGTCTGTGCCTTTGAACTGACTGTGAGTCAAACCACGAAGTGTCATTTCACACTCTGAGTGAGCCAGCAGATCTCTAAAACTTCCCAGTTCCAAAAATTTGCAGAAAGCATTTTCTTCTAGAACTTCTTGGTGACTTGAAGAAAAGAAGTAGAGAGGCTGGGCATGGTGGCTCACATCTGTAATCCAGCACTTTGGGAGGCTGAGGAGGGAGGATTGCTTGAGCCCAGGAGTTCAAAACTATCCTAGGCAACATAACGAGACCTTGTCTCTACAAAAAATGCAAAAATTAGCCAGACGTGGTGGTGTGACCTGTAGTCCCAGTTACCAAGGAGGCTGAGCTGGGAGGATTGCCTGTGCCCAGGAGGTTGGGGCTGTTGTGAGCCAGGACTGTGCCATGCATTCCAGCCTGGGTGACCGAGTGAGACCCTGTCTCAAGTAGAGAGATAGACAGTGACTTCCAAAGGGCTCTCATAAAATCTTCACACATTAGCTTTTTTCTTTTTCTTTTTTCCATATATGATTAACCAGCCTGAAAAACCACCGCCAATATATGCGTGAGTGCGTGGTTATTATGTCTAAGCTGTTGCTGCTGCCACTGGTCTTGTAGATACAGTCCTGCTTCCGGACAGGAAGAAGCCTGCCTTGACCTCTCCTGACCCAGAGGGACAGGACAGACAGGCTATTCTGGTCAGAAGATTGCTTTTTTGTAGCCAGTTGTTTCCCCTCATCCAGGATGCAGGAGCGGAAGGAAAGGGCACAGTGTGACCTGTTTCCTCGGAGGGCCTGGATGCCAAGGCAGGTCTGTTGTTCTGCCCACACTTGGATCAGGAAGGTCACCAGACCTGTGTAGTTTTCTGCAGAGTATACAGAGCAACACTCAGAGGGGATCAGAGTGGTGGCAAGGACTCTCCAGTAGGTCACTTCCTGAAGCTACTGTTCCTATGAACACAGGTTCAGACATGGCTGTAATAATCACATTTTCTGGTACAGTGTATTGAGCTCACCTAGTATGGTCTGCTCTGCTACTGATCCCATGACTAAACAGAGAATTTTTAGAGAATATCGATCTACCTAATCATTTTACCTAAAAGGGAAAATAGATAAAAGTTTCTATCAGAAAAAAGATGTTTGTGAAAATATGACCTATGTGCAAACTGTGAACTTTCAGTCCCATCTGGTAAAAGTAAATAAAAGAGCTTCATAATAAACACTATCATAGGATGATCTAAAATCATCATTGTTCATCGAAGTCTAGTGACAGAGGGCTCAATATACCACCTACCATTTGTGTAGGGGTTCTCTGTTTATACAGAACTTTCATTGACTCTCATAACACAATGGGGTAGATAGGACAGGAATTAGTATTTTGCAGGTGAGGAAACACAAAGGGTCTGCCATGATAAACCATGTAGTTTTACTCATTTGATGCTGGGTCTGGCAGCTGATATAACCTCATGATGCCCAGAAAGAAGAGTGTGATGAGAAAAAATGGGAACATCTGTGGGGAAGGTCTCCCCCATCTGAATGGTAACAGGGCCCAGGTAGATAGTTCTATCCTATCTGCACCTGTACAGCATCCTAGCATAGAACTTTGTGCATACTTGACTCTCTTCAGTGTTTAAAAATCATTGGTTGATAACATCAACAACAACCTGTATATCACGAATTATGTGCCGGAGCTGTTATAAGCACTTTATGTTATCTTTTAATCCTCACAACAACTCTCTAAAGTGCATACAGTGATTATCTTTGTTTTTCAGATAAGGACTCTGGTGCACAGAGAGGTTAAGTGACTTGCCCAGTGTTACACAGACTAGCAGTGTGAGGGTTATGATTTTTAAAAAGAATATGCAATGCTTTGCATCCATGTCTATATTGTAGGGGATTAATTTATATTCTGAGGGTAATGTGACAAAGCAAAGAACTAAAACCTATCTATCACCTCTCCCCTTTTAATCAGGCCATGAGAAGGAATTCCTGGGGCATCTAAAAAATTCATCCTAGTAATTTAAACCTTTATACAAAAGTGGCTTTGAACTGTGCTTGGATGAGCTTTGCCTTTTGTCAGTGACAGGTTCTGACCTTAGGTGGGATATGAACAGCCACAAAAAAGGGCACCAGCTCTCAGTTTTCATCTGTTCAGGTGAGGACAGGGCTTCACTGGTGAAAGTTTAAATGACCTGATTTTTTCTGACCCCTGTGAAAAACTAATGATATATTTTTCGTTTTCATCCCATTCTCCCTGGTTTCATGTATACACATTCAAAAGGTGAGGGAAGCTGTGAAATGAAGTTAGTTCTGGGTGAAAAGTTCTATTTGCTCATCTCCTCCCTGGAGCTAAGTAAAGTAGACGCAATGGTTGAGTGTGCCTGAGTACAGGGGTCTGCATATCACGTGGCTGAGCCCCCCACCACTGCCCATGGCTCATGCCCATTTCTGAAGGAAAGGAGAGTAGGGGCGAGGTGGGTGGGGAGAAGGATGAGGCACCACTCACTCAGAGTTTTGCTTAATCAGAGATCAACATAATAAATAATCACGTTTGCTCAGTGCCTCAGAGTTTACACAGAGCTTTCACATATAATAGCATTTCTACAAGTCAGGAAGTGGAAATGAACTCATTTGACTCACACAGTTGGGATTCAGATCAAGTTGGACTCCATATTCAAAGCTCTCTCTCTGTCTCCCTTTCCTTCCATCCCTCCTTCCCTCCCTCCCTTCCTTCTTTCCAACCTTCCCTCTCTCATTCTCTTCCCTTCCTCCCTCTCTTC
Source organism: Tarsius wallacei (assembly GCA_963574415.1). Lineage (NCBI taxonomy): Eukaryota > Metazoa > Chordata > Mammalia > Primates > Tarsiidae > Tarsius > Tarsius wallacei. The sequence goes on along the minus strand of CAUYQG010060292.1, from coordinate 2,318 downwards.
TTTTCATCCATCCCTCCCTCCTTCTCTCCCTCCTTCCTCTCCTTCCTTCCAGCAACATACTATCCTTGACAAATAAGACAGAGATAAACAAAACATCATCGTGGAAACCTATACAGGAATGCTTATTTACACTGAACCCAAAACACACTTTCATGATGACAGCATACATCTAAAAATGGGACATGATCATTTCAGCAAGGCCTAGAGAAGAGAACATGAGCAATGGAAACAATGACAACCATTTCCTTGTCCAGTGGGTCACAATTAAGTGACCTTGGGAGGTATCTAAATGATCATTTTGCCTGTACTTTTTGGACAGATACTTCGAATGGCTTAGGAACTTTCAACAGGGGAAACTTCCAAATTCAACATAACATTTCGGATAGGTAGGGATGGGTTATGGTCAGATCAGTTTTCATTTTTGTATTTACATTTTGACTTTAATGGGCTTTGGACAAATCTCAGGAGCAGAGTTATTGCTGCCAAAGGCACCATCACTGCACAAGATGACTGACAATTCTGTCCACTGATCTGATAGGACCACCTCCTGCCCTGGGCATCACAAAATTATACAAAATAAATTTATTAAGGAACACAGTTACTTTTGTCAGTAAGGGTCTGGTGCTCAGTGCTGAAAGAGAATAAAAACATAACCCTCAATATCTGCGTTTAAAACCAACACTATTCAGGCCCCAGAGAAACACTTCTCCATCATTGGCCCACGTCCTTGAAACAAAAGGTGACTACACCTCATGCCTCAAAGGTTTGCAGGGTGTGCTTCTCTGATGTGGGAGAAGGACACGCCTAGGTGTGTATGGGTGATACTAATAGTAAAAGAAAAGACAAATGATTAAACATAAGACCTCAAACTATAAAAATCCTAGAAGAAAGCCTAGGAAACCCTTTTCTGGACATCGGCTTAGGCAATGAATTCATGATCAAGACCTCAAAAATAAACACAGCAAAGTCCACAACTGACAAGTGCTACCTCATCAAACTAAAGACTTTCTGCATAGCAGAAAAACCATCAACCGAGTTACTGAACAACTGAGAGAATGGGAGAAAATATTTGCAAAATATTGCATCCAACAAAGGCCTAACATCCAGAATCTACAAAGAATTCAAATGAAATGGCAGAAAAAAAAATAACTCCATTAAAAAGTAGGCAAAGGACATGAACAGATGCTTCTCAAAGGAAGACATGCAAGCGGCCAAAAACATGAAAAAACGTTCAGCATCACCAATCGTCAAGTAAATGCAAATCAAAACCAAAGTGAGATACTATCTCACATCAGTCAGGATGGCTTTTATTAAAAAGTTAAAAAACAACAGATGTTGGTGAGATTGTGAAGAAAAGGAAACCCTCCTACACATTTGGTGGGAATGTAAACTAGTTCAGCCACTACAGAAAGTAATTTGAAGATATCTCAAAAAACTAAAAATAGATTTACCATTTGACCCAGCAATCCCACTACTAGGTATATACCCAAAGAAGTATAAATCACTCTACCAAAAAGATACCACACATGCACATTTATCACAGCAGGAAAAACATGAAGCCAACCTAGGTGTCCATCAATGGTGGACTGGATGAAGAAAATGTGGTACATATACATCATGGACTACTATGCAGTTATCAAAAAGAACAAAATCATGTCTTTGCAGCAATACGGATGCAGCTAGAGACAATCATTCTAAGGGAATTATCACAGAAACAGAACATTGAATACCACATGTTCTCCCTAATAAGTGAGAGCGAAACACTGAATACACACAGGCACAAGGATAGGAACAACAGGCACTAGGGCACTCCTAAAGAGGGGAGGAAGGAAGGGTTGAAAAATACCCACTGGGTACCATGTCCCTCACCTGGATGATGGACTCAGTGGAAGCCCAAACCCCATCATCTTGCAATATAATTATGTAACAAGCCTGTGCACGTACCCTTTGAATCTAAAAAAAAAGTCAAATGAATAAAACTGTCAAATCTTTCCCTTCAGATGGCAAGCATATTACACATTCTTAGATAACGAGTATTATTTACCAGTAGCACCAAATACCCATTTTCTTGCTTTTCTTTTTTTTTTTTTTTTTTTTTTTGAGTTGGAGTCCCACTCTATCGCCCAGACTGGAGTGCAGTGGCCGCTCCCGGCCACCGCAGCCTCCACCTGCTGGGCTCTTATAGTATTAAGATAATTGTTCAAGGTCCTCTTATGAGTGAGAACATGTGGTACTCAGTTCTTTGAAACAGTACTAATTCTTTATATTGGCAACTAGATGGACACTGAATACTAGAATTGCTAATAAGTCTATGTTTT
>CAUYQG010060289.1:0-25035 GCA_963574415.1 Tarsius wallacei | reverse complement strand
GAACCTCAATGTGACTCTTGACCAATTGGACTTAATCGATACCTACAGAACACTCCACCCAAAGACCAAAGAATACACATTCTACTCATCACCGCATGGAACGTATTCTTTATTGCTGTTATCTAGGTTATCATCTCCTTCCCAGTTTCTTCTTGTTTCAGCCTAGGCAGGTTGTGTGATGACAGAAAGAGACCTCCATTTCCTTGAGGTTTTCAAGTTTGTTTCCAAACAAGTGTACGTAGTAGTCTCTAATAATCTTTTGTATTTCTTTTGGTTTTGGGGTTGGTTCATGTGTGTTTTATTCTTTTTTTTTTTTTTTTTATTTTTTTTATTTTTTTTTATTTTTTTATTTTTTATTTATTTTTTTATTTTTTTTATTTATTTTTTTTAATTTTTTTATTTTATTTTATTATGTTATTGTGGGGTACAGTTGGGGTTAGGCATACAAAAATATTTCGTTCAGGTACCCTTGTTGATAAGAGGTGTCTCCCCATCCTCAGATAGATACCCACCACCATTAATCCCATCCCCCTCACCCTCCCCCCCCGCCCCCAGTTTCCCACCACAGTCAGATAATGTGGGAATTTATTGTTATAAACTTCCCTCTTAGTATTGTTTTCCTAATAAATTTTAGTATGCTGCATTTTAGTTTGTAATCACAGCACTTTGGGAGACCGAGGTGAGAGGATTGCCTGAGCCCATGGGTTCGAGAACAGCCTGGGCAATTTGGCGAGAGCTCATCTCTACAATAAATAAAAAAATTAGTTGGACATGGTAGCGCACACCTGTAGTTCCGGCTACTTGGAAGGTTGACGTAGAAGGATCGCCTGAGCCACCACGCCTGGCCACTACACATTTTAAAAAGCAATAAAACTCAAAGGAAGATGGAAAATAAAAAATAGAGGGATAAAAAGCTACAGGGTAGACAAAATAATTTTTTAAATGTCAATAGTAATTATTTCTCATAAGTAATTACCTTAAATGAAAATGAACTAACTCCCCAATCAAAGTACATAGACAAGCTGAATGGATTTTTTATATGTTCCTGGCACCATGATACCTTTTTCATAATATAATATCTTTCTTTGTCCCTTGTTATATGTTGATATTTTCAAGCTTTTACTCTGATTTTTTCTTTGACTCATTGGTTGTTCAAGAGTGTGTTGTTTAATTTCTACATATTTGTGAAATTTCCAGTTTTCCTTCTGCCATCAATTTCTAGTTTCATTCCATTGTGGATGGAAACTATATTGGTATGATTTCAATCTTCCTAAATGAGACTTATTTTGTGGCCCAACATGTGAGCTATCCTGGAGAATGCTTCATGTGCACATAAAAAGAATGTGTATCCTGCTGCCTTTGGTGGAATATTCTGTTTATGTTTGTTATGATCATTTGCTCTGCAGTATTGTTCAAGTCCTCTATTTCCTTGCTGATTTCTGTTTAAATGTTCTATTTATTACTGAAACATTTAACTACTATTGTGTTTCTGTTTATTTCTCCCTTCAGTTCTGTAAATGATTGCTTTATGTATTTGGTGCCATGATGTTGGGTGCATGTATATTTATAATTGTTATATGTTCCTGACACCATGATACATTTTTCATAATATAATATCTTTCTTTGTCCTTTGTTATAGTTTTTTTTCCTGTCTAAGTGTAGACTTCTCTGCTGTCTTCCAGCTGAGATTTACATGGAATATTTTCTTTCATCCCTTCACTTTCAGCCTAAGTGTGTCCTTAAATCCTTACATTTAAAGGAAGTCTTTTATAAACAACATAGAGTGGGATTTTAAAAAATCCATTCAGCTTTTTTATGTATTTTGATTGGGGAGTTAGTTCATTTTCATTTAAGGTAATTACTTATGAGAAATAATTACTATTGACATTTAAAAAATTATTTTCTGTCTACCCTGTAGCTTTTTGTCCCTCTATTTTTTATTTTCCATCTTCCTTTGAGTTTTATTGCTTTTTAAAATGTGTAGTGGCCAGGCGTGGTGGCTCAAGCCTGTAATCGCAGCACTTTGGGAGACCGAGGTGAGAGGATTGCCTGAGCCCATGGGTTCGAGAACAGCCTGGGCAATTTGGCGAGAGCTCATCTCTACAATAAATAAAAAAATTAGTTGGACATGGTAACGCACACCTGTAGTTCCGGCTACTTGGAAGGCTGACGTAGAAGGATCGCCTGAGCCCAGCAGTTTGATGCTGAGGTAGCTGTGAGAGTGCCACTGCACTCTAGACTGGGCGATGGAGTAAGACTCTGAATAAAATAAAATAAAATGAAATGAAATAAAATAAAATAAATAAAATGTGTAGTGATGTGCTTCGATTCCTTTATTGTTTTCTTTATCTTCCATAGGCATTTTCTTTGTGGTTACCATGGAGTTTACATAGAACATCCTATAGTTCTAGCAATTTATTTTAAGCTGGTAACTTCCATTACATATAAATACCCTACACTTTTACTCCTCATTACTTTGTTATTTATGCCACACATTGCATCTTATATTTTATATCCATGATCATATTCTTATAGTTATATTTTTAATGCTTTTTTCTTTTATACCAGAACTAAAAGTAATTTATGTGCTACCATTACAGTATTACAGTATTCTGTCTGTCTATATATTTACTTTTACTAGTGACTTTTATACTGTTCTATGCTTTTGTGTTGCTGTTTAATGTTCTTTTGTTTCAATTTTAAGAAATTCTTGAGTATTTCTTATAAGGCAGGTCTGGTGGTGATGAACTCTCTCAACTTTTACTAGGAAAGTTTTTATTTCTCCTTCATTTTTGAAGGACAGTTTGACAGTTTTGCCAGATATATATATCCATGGTTGGCAGGATTTTTTTTTTTCCTTTCAGCATTTTGAATATACCATCTCACTGTTGGCCTGCAAGGCTCCTACTGAGAAATATGCTGTTAGGCTTATGAAGGTTCCCTTTTACATGACAAGTCTCTTTTCTCTTGCTGCTTTCAATATTCAATCTTTGTCTTTAACTTTTGACAATTCGATTATAATGTGTCTCAGTGTGGATATCTTTGGGCTCAAGTTAGTTAGCATATATTAAGCTTCTTGAATTTAGGTGTCCATTTATTTCTCAGATTTGGGAAGCTTTGGTCTTTATTTCTTTAAATAAGCTTTCTGTTCCTTTTCCAAGCTCTTCTGCCTCTTTGTAACTCCTAAAATACATATATTGATGTACTTGATGGTGTCTCATATGTTCCTTAGGTCTATTCACTATCTCATATTCTTATTTTCTTTCTGTTCCTCTAACTGGATAATTTCAAATGATCAGCCCTTGAGTTAGCTGATTCTTTTTCATCTGCTTGTTGAAGTCTGTTATTGAACTTCTCTAGTGAATTTTTCAGTTCAGTTTTTGTATTCTTCAGCTAAAGCATGTCATATATTTATTACTTCTATAGCCAACTATATAATAATGATTCTTCTTAAGGAAATATTATTTATGTATAAATATGACTATTTATAATATAATTAATCATAGGTCATAGGTAATTATAGATAACTATCTATAATTAGGTTCATTTGAAGAACTTCCGTAAATAGATAAGGCCCAGGTTAAGTTTTATAGATAGTAACAGAATCAGTTATATTTGAGCTGTAGAATTATAGGTGTCTTAAACTGGAAGGAATATCAAGAACAGCAAATACTTTTTACTCCTTACATGCTATGAATGCAAGAAAATAATCAGTGTTCATCTTTGAGATCGAAAGCCACATGACTAATTAATAGCAAATCCTGGATGCGAATCGGGAATCCTGTTCCATTGTTCTCCTGCTCCTAAGGTGTTAGACATATTGCTAACTTCAGCATGTTGTTGCTAAAGACAGTCCATTAACAAGTGTTACTCTCACATTTTTCCTTTGCTTTTATCCCCCGCAGGAAAAAAAGACAATTAAGATTTCACTCTTAAATGCCTAAAATGATTTCATGTTTTCTCAGAAAATGTATTTATATACTTATAGACATCTGTATACATATATCGATTTTATATTCTAATATTGTCTAGAATTTCTCATTGATTTTTCTTTTCTTGTTTGAGTATTCCATGATTAGCAAGCTTCTACTGCTTTTGTTTTATAGAATCTGTCTGTCCTACACGAATTCCAGTGGCAGCTCGCGATGAGAAGGGATTTGATATTCTTTTAGGTTTGGGTGTAAAGAAAAAGGTTAAGAAGAGAATTCAGCTTTCACCAACAAAGATAAAAGGATATGAAGTAACATCAAAAGTTGATTTATCAGAACTCACAAGGTAAACGTTACATGTTGATTAAACTTTTTTGGGATGTATCTGTAGACATGTTGAGAATTCTTGAAGCTTATATATCTTCTTTTTTTTTTTTTCTAGCAATGTTTTCCCAGAAGGTCTTCCTCCATCATATGTATTTGTCTCTACTCAGAGATTTAAGGTCAAGAAAATGTGGGACTTATGGAGAATATTAACCATTGATGGAAGGCCACAAATAGCAGTTACTTTAAATGGTGTGGAAAAAACTTTATTATTTACAACAACCAGCATAATAAATGGCTCACAAGTGGTGACCTTTGCTGACCTTCGAGTTAAGGTACAGGTGCCTGGGATAATACCATGATCATGGCATTCATGGGAAGGAGGCACCATTGGGTTTATGTGCATCTGGGGGAAGGGAACTACAATTTCACCATGACTGAAAATATTCTGACTTCACATTTTAATGCTGGTTTCTTAAAGAAAAGCAACAGAGAAAGGAAATTTGTTTCTTTTTCTTCCTTTTTTTTTTTTTTTGAGTTGGAGTCCCACTCTGTTACCCAGACTGGAGTGCAGTGGCTGCTCCCGGCCACCGCAGCCTCGACCTGCTGGGCTCCGGCGATCCTTCTGCCTCAGCCTTCCAAGTAGCTGGAACTACCACGCCCGGTTAATTTTTTGATTTATTGTAGGGATGAGGTCTCGCCAAGTTGCCCAGCCGGGTCTCGAACCCGCGGGCTCAGGCAATCCACTCACCTCAGTCTCCCAAAGTGCGGGATTACAGGCTGAGCCACCAAGCCCGGTGGAAATTTGTTTCTTAATCAATATGAGAATAAAGGCTGAGGAGAAATAATATCTTTTCAGTGCCTACTACTGGATACCAGGCACATTATTGCTAAATATACATATATATATATGTCAACTAAAGTATATCATATATTTATTACTTCTATAGCCAACTATATAATATTAATGATTCTTCTTAAGGAAATAATATTTGTGTATAAATATGACTATAATATAATTAATCATAATAATTATAATTAGGTCCATTTGAAATTATTATAATATAATTATAATAGCCACCCATTGAAGAAGCTGTCACTCCCATTTTGCAGACCAATAAACTGATATTGAACAATATTATGTTCCCTCTCAAAGTAGCTCAGTTAACAAGTAATGACATCAGTAACTGAATTTTGATCTGGTTGATTTCACTGTCCACATTGGTCTGTCTTACATTGTCATATCCTGCAGGATATTGAAATAAAGAAATCTTTATTAGAATATTTAATACCAGGTAGATAATGAATACAGAATTTACCTTAACTTGGAGGACATTTTATTTTCCAAAAAGAAATATATATTTAATAAAATAAATTTAAAAAATTTTATTTTTCTAGTTGTGTGTTCAGAATACAGATGCATTACTAAAAGCAATTATGTTTTCTTCTTCTTATAATTATTATAGTCTAAAGGTATAGTATATCATTTAGGAAATATACGTGGTTGTATATAAAAGTTATACATTTTTGCAAATTCTTCATTCAGTAAGCGTATTAAATGTAAAAATATTTGTTGTCTGCTGTCTTCATTAAAACCAATATTTTAGGTTCTGTAAGAAATGACAAGCGAATAAGGCATGTTACTTACCTATAATGGGATATTCAAGGTGACTGGTACCAAACAGAAGTACAAAGCATTAGTAGGGTATGGAGGAGAAAATGGAATCTAATATAAAATATGAGAACAACCTTCATAATTGATGTGGTTTTGGACTAGATTTTGAAGGATGTATAGCATTTTGATGGAGAGAGAGATAAGGGGGCAGTAAGTCGATAATTCTGTACTGAATAGTCATATGTGTAGCAAAATGCAGGGCTTTTATTTAGAGAAGGGTATGTGGTGTCCCCTGTGTTTGATGTATAAGATGTATGAAAGAGGTATGAGCCCAGTTTATAAAGGGCCTGTAAAGCCATATAGCATGGCTTGGACTTTACTCAATGAATGACAGGGTTTCATCAAAAGTCTTGATCATAGATGTGCCATGGTCAAAGCAGTCTTCTCTTTTAATTCTTTTTCTTCTTCCTTCCATAAACAATACTTTCAACTTTATCCTGGGATTAGGCAACCTCCTGGAGATACAGAAATTAATAAGATGGAGCATCTCCCCTAATAAAACATTAGTGGCAGAGTTTAATTCTAGTAGCAATATGAAGGTCGGCTTGAAGGAGTGAGAGATGGAGATAAATTTGAAAATTATTGAAATAAAGCAAGATCTCCATGAACTGAAATTATGGCAATGAGAATGGAAATGGAGAAGTGAATTTGAGTCATTTGAGGAAGCATATTTGGTAGAGCTCTGCATCTGGTTAGTTATGGCAACTCAAGGAAAGATACTTAAGTTTTAGAAAAAGAAGATACTACTATCTAAGGGAAATAGGGAGAGGAAGACAGTTTGATAGTTTAAGGTTATTTTATTACATACTCTGTTAGGATGATTGTGAAACATCCTGGCAAAATTATTCTAGCCAGTATTAGTGTTATAAGACTCACGTGTAGGAGAGAGACCCAGGCTGTTTTGTACACGTGTAGTTACTGCATAGAAGTAAAAACTGGCCTGTAGGAATGAATGAGAAAGTCAAAGGGAAGAGGAAAAAAAGTGTCAAGGACAGATCTGTGGGGAATTCCCTCATTAAGGGGCTGGTTGAGGGAGAGGAGCCCTCCAAGAGAGAAAGCAACTGGAGAAGAAGAAATGAAGATGGTCATAATCGTTTGAATCACAGGAGCCGTGAGACTTTCAAGGAAGATGGACTAGTTATGGGGACCAAAGTTGTTGTGAAGTACATAGGATGAGGAATGAGAAAAGCCATTTGGATTCAGAGATTAGTAATTCATTTGTGACTCTTAGGGAGTTGTTTTAGTAATTATTTGACACAGCCACTTTGGGATATGTACTCAGACTAATATCAGGATTAATAAAATTAGTGGGTAACATGTGAGGTGTAGCTTGGGTCAGGGTGAGTGGGTGTATAATACAGCCAATCTGTGGTGTGAAGACTTTCCAGCAAGGGTTGGGAACCAGAGAATAGGAACAAAGAAAATAAAACATTGTTGGGGTTTTATTTTTTAATCTCCCCATACTTTCTTCCTGTAGACATTATTCGATGAAGGCTGGCATCAAATTCGTCTGTTAGTAACGGAAGAAGATGTAACTCTGTTTATTGATGATCAACAAATTGAAACCAAGCCCTTACATCCAGTTTTAGGGATCTTCATCAGTGGGCAAACCCAAATTGGAAAATATTCTGGAAAAGAAGAAACTGTTCAGGTGGATAAGTAATAATTTATTTTTTTCATTGTATAAAATGAAAACTTTTCTGTCCTTTGGAATTGGATTTACCACATTTAAATATATTTAACTTAATTATGAATTTCCTTAAGATACTTAGCCAAAATACAGCAGTTCACCAGCGAAATTAAGTGTGTGTATGAAAATGCAAAATTGGACTTACTTTATTTTATAAGGATATTTAGAAAAATGTTCCCTTGGGTTCAGGGTAGAATTCTACATTTCTAGGAAACATTAATTTCATGTTTCCCAGAAGAAACATAGTTTAAAGAATGAATTTGGAAAAGGGAATATGGTTTTAGCTGTAAGTGGGGGCTATAAAAATTTCTTTGCAGCTGTGAGGGTAAAATTAGATTAATGCATGTCAGAGTTCTTCACAAACAAAACTGTAACTTAAATATTAAGTGTGGTATTTTCCACTCGTACCTTAAAAAGTTTTGTTTTGACTTTTTTGGTATTTCTTTAAACTGAAGTATCTGTGTTTGGGTGGAGAAGTATGTATGTAAAAACCAGTTCTAGTAAAATCCTTTATTTGAAAAGGTATGTCCCTCCTGCTCTAGCTCTATTAAGAAAGACTGTTATATTCAGATGTGTGTTTACACATGTGGTCACTATGTATTTATGTTACATGTCAAATTACAGCAAATATTTAAACATTAACAGGTGCTGGGCACTCCCTGCCAGCAACGATAGCTCTAAAACCGAAGATGGCTTTTTGAGCCCACCCTACATAATCAGGAATGTTGTGGAGACTTAGGTTAAACACAGAAAATCTGGGAAAGCTTTACAGTGTCCTAAGAAATGCTCTTTAGACTAGATCTTAATATAAGGATACTAATAAATCTTCACTGGGGTCCCAAAAGAATTTGGGATTTGCTCTTGGTGCAGGGGAATTTTTCTTTAGGAGTTATGTTATAGTATATGTTAGGTATTCCGATTTTGCATTTTTTTTGTTTTAGCTAAGAGCAATGAGGTCAACTTTATATAATTACTAACTATATAACTGGTTGTTTCTACACAAGAGTTGCTCTTATAAAAACCATTAACTTATGCCTCAACTTTATCTCTACTGGGTTTATGTTCATAGTTTGATGTCCAAAAGTTGCGAATCTACTGTGACCCAGAACAGAACAACAGGGAAACAGCATGTGAGATCCCTGGATTTGTAAGTAGAATGGATTATTTCCCAAGAGTTGCTTTAGTACTTACAAAGTGATAAATAATAAGCAGATAATATCTGAGTCTTACTTGGTTTAATATATAGGGTTAGTTTTATTTTTTAATTGTCAACAGAAGCAAAGTTACATGGTGTAAAACACATTTTGAGGTTCATAACTAAAATGAAATTATGATGTGTCTTATGCAAGTATGAATGAAAGGCTACAGGGAAAATTTTTTTCATCGTCCCTGATTATGACTATTCCAATGCTCAAGTGAAGCAGGACTAGACCTGCTCCAGATAAAGGAGGATGTTTTATCTGATGTGTGAATGTATGAAATATATTATCATACTTAGTGGCTGTTTGGACAGATCACCTCAAATAGCACAGTTCTGAATAGGAGAAAATAAAGAATTTTCCTTTTCAACTATACTTTTTCTCAAACCATAATACATGGATACTTTTCTTCTCATTGCTATTACCTAAGTAAGATTTTCTTATATCCAGAATATAAATAGTGTTTTTATTTATTTAGCTATTTTCAATAGTGTGCTAGGAGTAAAAATATTATAAGCTGAAATGTTATAGCATCTGACTGTAAGTAGGGGTGCGTGCTGTGTACGTGATCAATCCCTTTTCCCCTGGGCAAAAAATGGTGTATTGCTGCTAGTGGAAATATGGTAGAATGTTGTAAAACATTTTGACAATGTAGATTCCCAGTAATATCTGAGCTGTCCATTTAAAAAAAATTTGTATGGTCATGCTGTCATCATCTTTTTCTCCTATTAAATGTGATAATTTATGAAGCCACCTGTTCTAAATCTTGAGGACATAAAGCAGCACATTTTAAAAAGCAGTAATAAAATCAAACATGGAATCTTCTAGAAATGACTTGTTCTAGGCTTTCTAGATAGATAGTTTTTAAACATTACAGTTTTTTGAATACTTACAACTTGGAATATCAGTCTCTCCTGAAAATATTAATAAATCATTGCATCCGAAAGGCCATTGTACAGTCTTTGTTTATTGATGTCTCTGCATTGACATATGACCATTATCAATGTCCTCTGAATAATAAAAGCACAACTTTGGATTGCAGATTTTGAATTCTCGCATCTATTTTTTAATGTTTTTATGTCTCCTTCCTTTCTCTCAGTTGTGACTTCATGTGGCTTGTTTGCCTTTTTCATTTTCATTTCTACCTTCTAGTTTTTAATCTAATTTTTTATGGTTAGAAAGATTATCAATCAATTTAAAATTGCATATTATTCAGTAAAAAGGCTATTTAGTGAGAAGCTCTCCTAAAGTAAAGTGCAGAAAAATTTAATGCATGCAGTTTGTTATGTGTTCAGGTGTGTTTTGATTTACATATAAATCTCACCTTGAGATATTTTTTATTTTGCATGGCTATTATATCAAGCAGCTTTAGCATCTTTATTTTCTTCTTCCACACTTCACTTTTAAAAAGTCCTTCCTTTATCCTACTATAGATGGAGTAATAACTTATATAAATAAGCAATTTTTAAAGAATAGATGCAAACTAATATTTTGGTGCTTGCTGGTTTTGATGCTTCGTGTAATCTGGACAATGAAATATATGTAAATTTGGATGATAATTTAGAAATTTAATTAAAAATGTATTTTAAAGCACATTTGTTATTTTTCTTTCAGAATGGAGAGGTAGGCTTGGATACTATTATTCTCCTTATAGTAATATTTGCATTGTGAGACTGTTTGACTTTCTTCCATCAACTGTAAGTATATTAGACAAATGGAACCCATTTTATATAACTTGAATGTATTTAGTATTTATAGATTTGTGTGATTGGGAATTTCTTATTGAATTAAGCTAAATAAAATTGGAAACAAACCGTGAGATATTTCCACAAATATTTAGATACACACGCACACATATATTATATATAGTTCCGTTTCCATGTTGTCTATTTCTATTTTTATCTTTGTAGTGCCTTAATGGTCCCAGTGATGTAGGTTCAACTCCAGCACCCTGCGTTTGTCCTCCCGGAAAACCAGGACTTCAAGGCCCCAAAGTGAGTGATATCTAACTTGCTATTTTTGTTAAAACACGCAAACAAGAGCTGAATAAACCTGTACAATTTCTGACCACCATTGACCCTACTGGGAAATTTTTACCTAATGCCTTATAACAGTTTAACACCTGAGTTTTGGTGATTTTTAAAAAAAGATATTCTAATCTGGAACTGCCTTTTGAGTCTAAAACTCAAAACCCTAGTCCACATTAAAGAGAGGCAGCATTATTTATTTCTGTTTGTTTGTTTTTTTCCTTCAATACTGATATTAGATCCCAAGAATAGTACTTCCTTATAATATGAAGAAAAGGTATTAAGATATGTTCTGAATCCTTAAATGTCTAAATTGTTAATTTGTCAAAGTGATTTTCAAATGAAAAAAGTTAAAAATTTTAAATTGATTTTAAAATTATGAGTGTGATGTCTAATTCTAAAATTAGAGGCATATATATTTATTTCACTTAATCATATAATAATTTTTTTGGTGAGTATATTCTTTTAATCATTTTCATATATGCATATGTTCCAGTTGCATTTATATATGCATTTGTATTACATATGCACATATACTTTTTAATATGTTGGAGCCCTGATGTACCTATTATTTTGTAATGAGTTACTTTGTACATAGCAACATGTTCTGAATATTTTCCTATGCTATTAAAAGTAAGAAAGATATATAATTTAAGAAGTATGCATTCAATGTCTCATTCAAAGTAAATTACTGTTTGGCTTGGAATTTGACTGCAGTACATGATAATCAATTTATCACTGTAAACTAATTTTAGATTAAATTTAGGAAAGTTAATTTAAGTGTCCTTTAAAGTAACCACAGATTCTTTGGGATGTTCTGACATGAAAGATAAATACCTACAAGAATCTCCTAAAAGGATATACCCTGTAAGACATCTTGATGTGCCCTACCAGTAGATTCCTTTAAAAGTATTTATAAAGTTTATTCAATTTGAAATATTGTATATAAAATAATTTGATCTGCAGTAGATATAATGTAGAAGTCAAAGACCTATGCTATCTGACTTCTCAATACCGAGTGCTTTCCTGACTTTCAGTGAGGTTCAGGCCACCTCCAAGGTCTTCAAGGCACTGTCCACTTTAAGGGAAGCATCTGAAGCCACTGATGTTTTCTGATTCTTCATACGTGGTCGAATAGGTGTCTTGTAGTATCACCTATCTTTATTCACATATGTTTCTACACTAAATTTTGAGCATACCCATTGTCTTATCTGGTGAAGTCTTTAATTTTCAGTATTTCCAATTTCATGTGTTCCTCATTTTCATTCTCTTTTCTTAGTCATAATCTAGTCCCATTGCCACCTACTGCTTTAAGTGAAATTGCAGTTTTCCACCAGTCTTCAAATTGGCATGTCTTCTTGATCTGCTTTCCATTTTCTTCAGAACATCTGGCAAGAGGACAGGAACACACACACACTCTTCCATCTTTTTAGGGATCTTTACCCTGGAGGGGTTCCTTACCCAGGTCGAGGGCCTGTATGTGAAAAACAGAATCCCTAGTAACACTCCGAGTTGCACTTCTTTTCTGGCTTTGAAAATTGATAGGGTTTTAATTAGTTCAACAGAATCTGAACTAAAACAGATGAGGCAATTTTACTTTAGATCCCACTTGCTTTGGGATTTTTGTTGGATGCTTTCTGGAAAGATTAGCAGATGGCCAATAAATAGAGTCACCTTCAAAGAACAGATCCAGTCCTTCTCTTAGCCAGAAATAGAGTTTCGGGAGCTGAGTATTAAGTCATGAGACTGATACAGAAGAGAAATTCTTGTTTTGGTAAGTGGGAAAGTGTTTATTGTAAGATGAAGAAAGTCATCTGTTTAAAGCTTTCTAAATTTCTGAAAAATGTGACAATCTTGTTGCATAGCCTGTTTAAAATGATGAGGTACCTCACCTTAGACTTACCGTATCATTATAACTCTTTATTATGCATTGACAGATATATCTGTAACTAGACTGTAAGTTCCTTGAAGAATAGCTTATCATTTTTATTCCTTATGTCAAACACATGGAATAATTAAATTAATAAACTTGTTGCAATCATCTTTATATGCAGGCACTTCTTTTGTTCACAATAGTTAATAAAAGGAACATTTTTCTTTGGAACTCCAGTGTCTGGCACAGTGCTTAACAGTAATAATTTATGTGAATTTGAATGAATTATGAAATCATTGAAAAAATAAGATTTACCCCTCCCCTCAGTTTACCTATAGAGACATTTCTGTTCTGTAAGAAAGATCCAGGCAACTCTTAGCTTGCAAACAACTCCTTCTCAAATGCCCCATACATGCAAATGGCAACTTCCCCACTTCAATAACCATAGAAACATTTATGGGGACAAACTCCCCACATTTGCTGTAACCTTAAATATGAGATATATTTGTTTAGAAGTAGGAAGAAAGCATTTTATTTTCTTTTTTTAGGTGGGAACAATTTTTAAACATTTATTTGCTCTGAAATACCACTTTCTCTACCACCATATCCCTGTTGATGCCCTTTGTTATACCCTAATAATTCTGCCAACTAGAAATTCATTTGGACGATCAAAGTGTTCTTTGTCTAAAGCATAAAGGCCATTGGAAAATTTCAGGGACCACTGGGCAGTCACATTTTTATGTTAATTTTCCCAGACTGAGTGAATTCCTGCCAGCCTCAGGGAGTGGTGCTTGGGTTCTGACAGAGGGAAGAGGTTGGTTTTGAAGAATGGAATAGGTCTTAGGTCGGGTACTTATGCATGAAGGCATAAGGATTTTGAGAAGAGGGCTTAAAAGCATGCTTTTCAGCCCTAGGTGAAGAGTTCCAAAGGCATTTGCTTTGGATGAGCAACTTAACATATTAGCTTACTTTTGTAAGCACAACTGTGTCTTTAATTATTTATTTTTATATTACTTGAGAGGCCTATTCAGAGATGAGTTAGCTTAGTCCATGACATTTCTACTCCTGTCAGCAACTCAAAAATCCTGTGGCACAAATTCAGTTCAGCATAAATAAGTATTGCTTTTCAGCTGAGTACATACTTTTGAAAATTCAAAGTGTGCAAATGTTTCAACTAAATTAGAATAAAGTGGATCTAGAATTTAGTCACAGTTATATGGTATTAAGTCATATACCTAATTTAACATATTTGGGAAAGTTTCTCCATGTTACATTTTCTAGCAGTTCTTGGGTCTGGTTCTGATCAGTGTTTGTATATTTACATGGTTAGGAATGGTAGAGTTTAGGAGCTAGGACCCTGGTGCTGAACTGGTTGGGTTTGAATTATACCTCTGCCTCTGCTGTGTCACCTTGGGCGAGTTACCTAACCTCCCTGGGCCTCAGTTTTACATACAGAAAATTAGAATAATAACAGTACCTGTTTCAGAGTATTACTATGAGAATTAAGTAATTTAATATATGTGAATCTTTTAGAGTAGTGCTTAGCATATAATAAGCCATGTAGACTGGTGTCCGTTTTTATTATAATAATAAAATTGAATTTTTATTATAATTGGCCTTCTCTCCAATGAGTTAAATTAGTTAGGATTTCACTTTTTTCAGTCAGTGTTATGGGAACAACACCAAACCTACCTGAGTGCTTTTTGTTTGTTTGCTTGTTTGGGTTCCCCCCAACCCCCCACAAATAGTTCAGTGAAGGCAATAGTCAAAATAACCAGTAAAATATAACAGCAAGAATAGAATCTACAAAAGAGATTATTTTCCTTCCCTCTTGGATCTGTTGACCAGTGTTATGACCCTCATGAAGTCACAATGGATTTATCTTGTGGGTGATATTTTTCACTTGCTAACTTGATTCTGATTAACTAAAAAAACAATTACTATTATATTTTATGATTCTTTGCAGCATAAAACATGTGTCCCTTTTCTTCTTGTGCCAAAACTTTATTTCAGCTTCATCATGGTAGGATCCTCTTGGATTATTTTGATATCTTAGATTCTGCCAAAAATTAGTAATCTGCAGATAAGTGGGTCATGAACAGGATATTTCACTGGAAAGAAATCAGTCAGAAAATAGTAGTTATTAAATCTCTACTTGATACCTAGCATTGTGAAAAAAGAAAATAAAAAATACAGACCTTAATATAGAGGTTCAACTTAAATAATAAAAAAAGACTAGGAGAAAACTTAAAGAAAGCAGTAGTTGTGAGTGATACAAGAGCTGCCACAGAATTTCAATAGGAAAAGACCCCAGGAGAAAGTGGAGTAATAAGAGAGGTGCAGGAATAGAGAATTTTGTCATATTGACTTTCATGTGGAAAAGGAAGAAAATTTATTCCTAGGAGAAGAAAAAGATGGAATTTCTCGAAAGGCAGTGAGTTGAATTTGAACATGGGAAGGAAGGATGGCAGGGAGGCTGGAGACAGAAATTCTGACTCCCTAGAGACCCAGAAAGTTGCTCCCTAACGCCCAGCCGGCACTGCCAGTTCTTGGATTAGAATTACAAATTTTTGTATTTCTTCAGCATGATATTACATGTTGCAGCATTATTTCCTATCACCACCTCCCCCCCTCCGGCTCAGATTTACAATTCTTCTCTCTCTTAAAAATGGCATTTCCTTTCTTCTCAGCCTTTCCTCACGCTAAGCCTTGAGGGGCAGCTGCTAAGTGAATAGCCCATCCCTTCTTTATTGGTTCCATAAGAGAGTTCACTTAGTTCTTTCCATTTTTCCTGTTATGTTTCTGGAACAAATCTCCCTAGCCAGGAGTCTGAAGTAGTATTTCAGGCCAGCAACTTTGGCTCTTTAATAATACCCTTAATCACTGGAATTCTGTGATAAAAACTAGTGAGGAATCGTTGAATGAGAATCACTAGTCTCTGTGTAGGAGTGCACTGATACTGATGGCAGAGACTTCCTATTCTTCAGTGAGATGCCACATGTGGACTTCATGGACTCAGGGATAGATGAATATGAGACTATTTTAAAAGTATTTCTTAGAATCAAATTATAAAACACCCTCACCTCACAAGAAGTGTTGCTTTTATTGCTTCTTTGAAATAGATGGTAAGCATCTGAATGGTCAGTACCACTGTGGAGCATACAAGAGCTCCATAGAATGTTCTGGACTCTCTGCTATGTTGTATGGAACAATGTTCTTTGAAGATCTTAGGTTTTGAGGGTGATGGTATTTTCTTCATTTCTTCAGTATTACATATACTCAAGGAGTATGGGGCTTGGGGGAGAGTTGTTTGGCCTGGACCTTGCTCTCATAAAAATATTCAAGTTTTAGGGTTTTGACATCATATTAAACTGTTTCTAAGTATAGACAGAGTGAGACATTGGTGGGATTAAAAGAAATGACTAAGCAGTTTTAAACTTGTGTCCTACATGTGAGATCACATAGTCCATATACATGGACTATTTTTAAATAAACAATTATGAGTTAAATTATTACATTATTTGACATCGATATATGTGGTGTAACATTTTGGATAAAATCAAGTCTATAGACTTTTGAGTCAGATACTGCTATCATGGATACCATATTAGCACATATGACACTTCATAATTTGTTCAAAGTTCTAAAACTGTATTATTCTACCATAAATACTGACTTTTTATATCTATCAATAGTGAAAAGTGCTTCACTTGCTACACTGGTGTGGTCAAATAAATAAACCATTGAGATTTTTATGTGGTAAAAAGCATTATTTGTTAAGGTAAACATTTAAACTATGGCATGATTTTTCTAACTCCTTTTTTTGACTTTTGTTTTTAATGTACAAAAAGCCTCAAATAATGGAATTGATTTTGAGCCTTGATGGGTCCTGACTGGACCAAAGTGGTTGGTTGTTTTGTACTGAGAAGTTTGTTTATTTTCTGTCCAGGGTGACCCTGGACTCCCTGGGAACCCCGGCTACCCTGGACAGCCTGGTCAAGATGGTAAGCCTGTGAGTACTGAAAGCTTAGTCATCTCCAGTACTGGGATTATAGTGTTCAAAGTAAAAATTGCGTTGGGCAAAGCTAAACTGGCAATGAAGACTTTATCACGACTACTGTCATGGGAGAGAGACTGAACTCAACTCTGCTGAAACAAAAGGTGGGAGGGTTTTTGAGTGCTGGGTAAACAAATGGAAAAGTCTTAGAGGACTTCAGTGGTGAGGTTAACCAATGAGAGGAAGCACACTGAGTTATTCTACAGTTTGCAAATGTTTGCCTCCTTCTTTAGGCCATCTCTGTTTGCTGATTGGTGCCCATGAAAGTTAGGCTCCCATGCTCCCACAGATACAGGAAGATAGGGACACTATCTTTCTTGATTACATTTCAGAGGAATGGCTCTCAGGTTCTTGAGAAAAAACATTGTGTTGTAAAACTGATAAGAAGTTTATTAAAAGATTTGCGTCTTAAAAGAGTAGCCGGGCGTGATAGCGTGCGCCTGTAGTTCCAGCTACTTGGAAGGCTGAGGTGGAAGGATCGCCGGAGTCCAGCAGGTCGAGGCTGCGGTGGCCAGTAGCGGCCACTGCACTCCAGTGTGGGCGACAGAGTGAGACTCCAACTCAAAAAAAAAAAAAAAAAAAAAGGGAGCAGAGAAGGGATTTACAATTACAAGTTCTCTAAAGTAAATGCCCTAAGAAAAATAAGGTCAGGGCCAAGAGTCAGGAAGAACTCTGCCTAAGTTTTGTCAAGCTAAGGGGAATGTTAAGCCCAGCTCAGCCAGAGAATTACCATTCTAGTCACTTATCTTTCTTCAAGCTTGCATATATCTTTGCCACAGTTGAAATATTGTGTGAATTCTCAGTATCACAAAAAGCTGAGTTTAGAAATCCTGTTGTCTTGTCCCTAAATGTCTGTGGAAGTTTTCAAGTTAAAAATCTTTTAAAAGCTAATGTTATTTTTCTAAGAATATACGCACTGAAATATACTTATAGTGTGACTAAAAAAATCCTCTAAGTTTTGAAAGAGATATTTAAAGGGAACATAAATCAACTTTAAAGCATTTCAGGCAAATATTTACAGACAAGTCATTGTCAGCACGCTTATAAGAGTAAATAAATGTTAAGTATTAGCTTTTAAATGTTAAATAATAATTGTCACAAAATAAAGTATTTCCTGAGATTTTGTTTATCATAAGACATTGACTCTTTCCATGAAGGAGTGGGAATGCTTGTATTTTGAACAGTAATGTTCAAGGAATGAAAGAACCAGAACCACAAGCCTAATATTAAATCATCAATACCTCAACCCTCAGGATAGTAGAGTTGCTTAAGTCCCTGAGAAAGATTTGCTAAGTAATTAATACCAAAAAACAAACAAACAAAAAAATCTAGCCAGCTTTTGAAGAACTTGTGATGTGCTGATGCCTTTTACACAAGTATTGCATGGAGAAAATTAGATAAACAGATGAGTCTCTCTAGAGAAAAGTTATCAAAGAAGGGAGGCTGGGGAAGTAACAAAGTGGTGTCCACCTAGAGATGGAGAGAGCCAAGGAGCTGCTTTGTGGTTGGGGCAGCACTGCTCAGCTGACCCATAGGGCTTCAGAGTGTGATGGCAATCTATTTAGGGACTTTGATAAATAAAATGACTGTATCTAGCTTATGGTTTAGAAGGATAAATATGAATGTTATTCAGAGAGTAGATTATACAAGGGCAAGAGTGGAAGAAGAAAGACTAGGAGGTTATTATTTCATGATTCTAAGTGAGAGGTAAGAGTAGTTTGCACTATGGTGATGTGGTGGAGGAGAGGAACAGTAGTAAGATTCTGGATTATTCTTAATGTGAAGCTGACTAGAATTGCTGACAAATTTAGATGTGGGGTGTGAAAGAAAAAGAGAAGCCAAAGAAGAAGCAAAGGGTCTTGGCTTGGCCCAGTGGGTGAATTGTGGTGTCATTTACTGCACTGGGTAAGATGTGGGGAGACGTGTTTAAGTCCATTTTCTGTTTCTATAGTAGACCACCATAGACTGGGTATTTTATAAAGAAAACTGTATTTGGCTCATGATTCTGGAGGTTGAGAAGTCTAAGAACATGGCACCAGCATCTGCAATGACATGGTAGAAGGCATTACATGATGATAGCATGGGTAAGAGGGAAGAGGGCAGGAGTGAGCAAGAGAACAAGAGAGTCAATGCATCCTTTTTATCAGGAATCTGCTCCCAAAACAATTATCTTAAACCATTTATGAGGACAGTGTCTCCATGACTTAATAACCTCTTAAAGGCTTTACATCTTAATACTGTTACAATGGCAATTAAATCTCAGTGTGCGTTTCAGCCAGGACAAACATTCAAACAATAACAAGGGGAAATTGAAGATGCATTCCTTAAGGTTGGAGGTATCCAAATGAGACTCATTTTTCATGTAGATGTATGTAAAGCCATAAGAGTGGATGAGATCATTTAGGAAATGAGTACAGATAAATAGAGAAAAGACAGCAGTGGCTGAGCTTAGGGCTCTTATGTAGAGTAAAAGGGGAAGAGGATCCAGCCAAGGAAGTTGGGAAGGACTGATCAGTGAGAGAGAAGGAAAACCAGTAGAGTGTATCTCATTAGTTGTTATCATTTTTGTCAAAAGATAGAGAAAAATGAGACTTATGACTGGCCCATTGGATTTGCCTTATGGGGATAAATGAGGACCTTGATAAATAGTATTTCAGGGAGGGTGAGTACAAAAGCTGGATTGAAATGGATTAAGTAGAGAATGGGAAATAAAAATGGCATCAGTGACTATAGATGCTTCTTCTGAGAGATATAAAGAAGAGCAAAGACATGGAGCTGTAGAATGGGGACAATATGGGATAATAGCAGGATTTTTAAAAGATGGGAGGTACTACAGTATGTTTTTATGATGATGAAAATGAAAAAAAGGAAAGAAAATAAAAGTTTGGAAGACAGAAGATCTTTGCAGAAAGAAAATCCATAGGTAGGTTGAAGGGCATTGGTGCCAGTCACAAGAGGAGAGCTTGGCCTGGATAAGTTTCTATGGGATAGAGGCCAAGCCAATAGCATGAAAACAGTAGGCTGTGTATTTGGGAGAGAAGAGGCTGAGGAAATTATCATCAGATGACTTCTATTTGAATTGAATGGAATGAATAGACTCTAAACCTAACATTTCTTCTTTTGTGCTTATCTTGAATCCTTATAGCATGCCAACATTTGCCTTGTAATTTTTCTCATAACCCATCTCTTTTTAACCCTAACTTAAGACATCAGATGACTTTGTTGCCCTTCCTCACTCCAATTTCTTAATCCCACTGAAGATACTTCCCTGATGGTATGTGTGAGTTCTGCCCTAATCAGACTGAGTAAGAACACTTTTATAAATATGTGCCTCCCCTATCTGGAGACCCCTTTTCTGGGGTCTCTTGCTGTGATTGGCAGCCGAAGTGCTGTACCTACTCCAAAGCAGATACACTTCACAGGGTGATCTGTCATCTGCTGGTACCTTATAATAACACAGAACTCCCTGACAGGCTTTGTTTTTTTCAGTGATAAAAAGTCCTTGGCAATGTTTAAAAGTGAGTGCTAAGAAGACCTTGCACAGGCTATCAGCCTTCTATTTGCTTTTTTAAAAAAGATCTTTCCATGAATGAAGTACTGAAGATGGTTAGCCTGGTATAATAATAATAGATATTATTGTGCATCGTCTCATTCAGTACCAGTGTTTATGAGATAGCTATTGTAGTGACTGATAGGAGTATTAAAGAATGAAAAATAAAAACTGGTAGGCAGAATATTGGGATCCCAAAATGTCCACATCCTAATCTTTAAGACCTGTGAGTATGTTACTTTGTATGGCAAAAGGGACTTTGCAGATATGATTAATTTAAGAATCTTGAGATGGAAGATTATTTGGATTATCTGGGTGGCCAAATATAATCACAAGGGTCTTTATGAGGGGGAGGCAGGAGTGTCAGAGTCAAAGAAAGAGATTCCATGGTGGAAGCAGAGATCACAATGAGGTAGTCATGAGCCAAAAGATGTGAGCTGCCTCAGAGAGCTGGGATGGGAAGAAATGGATTCTCCCCTAGAGCCCCCAGAAGACATGCAGCCCTGCAGACACCTGATTTTATTCCAAGATCCCTTTTAGACTTCTGACCTCCAGAGCTTTAATGATACTAAGAATGTGTTGTTTTAAGCTATTGTAGTTGTGGTAATTTATTACAGCAGCAATAGAAAACTGATACACCAACCCAAATCCTGTTTTCCTGAAGGTATGACTTTTTTCCTTAAATACCGCCTCCCCCACCCCCCCAATTACTTTCCTTCTGCAGGAGGTGTGGGGTTGGATGGCCAAGAAGGAAGAGCATGCAGGCCTGGGAGCCAGGACAGCTGAGGGTCATTAGTGCATGTTCAGGGCCAGCACCCAATGGGAGTGGGAAGGTGTGGGTGGGGTCTCTGGCTGGCTATTGGAGCCATCTGGACCAAGGAAACTTGGATGGAACAATTTGAAGGGAATTCTGCTTTGTTTGGACCTGTTTCTGTGCAACCCCCCTCAATAAGCAATTGGAATCTCTTTCACACATTATAACCAGGCCCCGTCAACTGAAGCTTTAAATAGGAAATTATTCCACTCTGGAGAGGTACTAATTTTCATAAGGAAAAAACCTTCAACCAAATTTAAAGAGCATTTTCAAATTTGTCCATTTCTTTCTCATTTCTCTATCAGTTAGTTAACTTCTATAAGCACAGTGTCTGAACATATACTACTTTACTATTTTATCACTATAAAAGAGAGATAGGGGAAATATTTGTATATCCGGTTAGGTAACTCAGAGGACTACAATTTCTAAAGGTAATATACTGATATGACATAGATTTGTTAAAGAAGACCATATATGAAAACATATGGGGAGACCCCCCCAAAAGTGGAATTTATTTATTAAAAAATTATATGGTTATTCTTTTTTTTTTTTTTTTGAGTCAGAATCTCACTCTATTCTCCAGGCTGGAGTGCAGTGGCACACTCATAGCCACCCCAGTGTCAACTGGCTGGGCTCAGGCTATCCTTCTGTGTCAGCCTTCCAAGTAGCTGAAACTACAGGTTGTGCTACCATGCTAATTTTTTTGATATATTATAGAGATGAGGTCTCACCAACCTATCCGAACTGGTCTTAATTCCCTGGGCTCAGGAAATCCTCTCGCCCCGTCATCCCAAAGTGCTGGGATTATAGGCTTTAGCCACCGTGCCCAGCCTATGTGTTTATTCTTACATGTTTACACTTCAATCACCTTCAAAGTAGTCTCTGTTTGATATGATCCACCTATCAAGATGCTTTTTTCACCCCTTGAAACAGTTTTTGAACTTGTCAGTTTTGATTTCTTTTAGTGCTTCTGTTATTTTGTGTTTCATCTCTTCTGCATTGGCAAAATGTTTCCCTTTGATGACTTTTTTCATCCAGGGAAACAAAAAAGAAGTTGCTGGAGGTGAGATTGGGTAAATAAGGAGGGTGGGGCATTAGAGTCATGCCATTTTTGCTCAAAAGCTGCTGAATATTCAGTGTGGGGTGAGCAGGTGCGCTCCTAAATCACCTATCATGAAATGGGTAAATGCATTAAAAGAATCTCAAAAACAAAACAAAAAAAATAACTGAAACCCAATGTAGCTTCTCACAGCAATACTAACTGGTATACTCTGATGCTGATGGGGTCCTAGAACACTTGCCTACAAGGGGTCAGCCCTCCAAAAAATAACTCTTTGGGGTACTCCTCCTCATAGTAGCACTAGTTTCTGATTTGTAGAGGTTAATATCTTTTCAGTGCTCATTTCTGTTTTTTGTCATTATTATTTACGCTTTATGAAGTACAGTTCTTTACTGAAACAAAAACTCAAGCTGGTCATTGGAGAGATAAAATGTTGTTCTACTCTCTGTTTAGCACATTTGCTTTTCTTTTATGGGTTTTGTTTTCTTTATTTGGAAAACAAGAAGATGGTTTCAGATGAGGCCCAGGTTTGCTCCAGTCTGATTCTCTAAAATTCCATGAAGGCCATCATATTTGCTAAGAGATATGTAGACTAAGCTGTAAAGTTCTAGTGATGATTTTTCCATATTAATGGCCTTAAGAAGTGAGTTGCAAAGACTATTAGCTCACTGCTACCTATAGATAAAAGCATGGGTTGATCGCTGGATCACACTCAGTGATCCACTGTCTGCCCCCAACCTCCACTTTAATGTGCCATTGAGTGGATTTGAGGTGCTAGAAAGGGGCCAGTGTTCCATGGGCAATGCAACCTCACAGGAGTGATAGTCAGCACAGGTGGGGACTTTCAAAGTTATATGAGCTACCAAACGACAACATGTAACCTGTGAGTTGGGCAAAGGTTAGTGGGAAATGAATTTGGATAGGGATGAAGGGAAGGCCACATAGAGTCCTTTAGGCCTTTGGCTTTCAGTTGAAGTGAGCTATGGAGTGACTGAGGTGGAAAAGTGACACGAACTAGCTTACTTAGACCTGCCTGGGCAACTTGGTGAGACCTCATCTCAACAATAAAAAATCAGAAATTAGCCGGGCGTGGTAGCGCTCGCCTGTAGTTCCAGCTACTTGGAAGGCTGAGGTGGAAGGATCGCCGGAGCCCAGCAGGTCGAGGCTGCGGTGGCTGGGAGTGGCCACTGCACTCCAGTCTGGGCGACAGAGTGAGACTCCAACTCAAAAAAAAAAAAAGAAAGAAAAAAAGATATTACTTTGGCTTCCTGGTTGAGAGTAGATTTTAAGGAGATGAGGGCAATTGCAGGGGGATCAGTCAGGAGGCTTTTGAAGTAACCCAGGAGCAAGATGGTGGAAACTAAGGTTGGATGACAGTGGTGATGTTTAGAGAACTGCTTATATTCTGGGGATTTTTTGAAGTTAGAACTGCCAGGACTTGCTATTGGATGTGAGTTTGAGAGAAATCAAGGGAGACTCTACTGATATATGGGAGAATGGGCGACAGAAAACTTGGGTGAGGAAAATTGGGAGTGTGGTGTTGGCTGTTAAACTCATATACTAGATATTCAAGTAAAATATTAAGTATGCAAATGAACATAGAAGTCTCAAATTCAGGGTGAGTTCCCTTTTTATAAGGTGTCTTTTGCTTATTTTTTTTATAGGGTTAATGGTACTTTTTGTATGGATCAATAAGATCTTATGCATTAAGATATTAATTTTTCACATATACATTGTAAATGTTTCTTCTGACTACTCATTTGGTTCATAATTGTGCTTTTAATTTTTAAAGATGCAAAATCTTCCCAGAATTAAAAACTTTCTCTTTTTATTTGTTCCAGTGTTACTCTTCTTTAGCATTAGATACTCTAGTGTATGTTTGTTTAGTTTGTTATGATTTCTGATGACTTTTAATTCTTGAATTCATTGGGATTTTCTTTTGTATTTGGAGTAACATGAAGATCCAAAATGATCTGAAGAACTTAGAGAATTAGATATTTTAATGTTGTCAATTTCAACTGGAATAAATATGTGACTCTTACTTGTCTATGAGATGTTATTTAACTCTGATGAAAAAGGGATCAACATATATAATGGGGCTGACTAAAAGGCTGATGCAACTTTTGGCACAGTTTGTAAATACATAACATTGATTCTGAGAAAAATGACAGTCCTGGACTCTACACTTGAGGGACATGCAGAAACTGGAATTCATTCAGAAGAGTATAAGTTGGAGTGTGCATGAACTCAGAAGACAGTGTGTGAGGGAAAATTTACTAAATTTCAGGTGTGATTCAAACAAGAGGTGCTGTTTTCAAATACTCAATAATGATTATAGAGAATAGGAGGACAAGGAGGAAAACTAGTACTTAGGTTTGCAGAGTAAGCTTGACAGGGAGTGAATAATTAGTAAAATAAGTAGAACTCATGAGACAACATTCTTATGCTTTTCTTCTTTCAGACCCTTAACTAAATTTGGTGCCAGTTGTGGACGACCGTTTAAAAGCTGTGGGGAACTTGAGGCTGAGTGCCATGAGGATTAAAGAATTAAAAAATGGGATACATTTGGTAAAGGCCAAAGAAATGGTGATTACTTAGCTTGGAGAAGAGAATTGCAAGAGGCAGCTTAGTTACAAAGTGTGCGAAACATCATTCTAAAGAGGACAGTTTCTATCTGAATTCTTTCTTTACCTTAGTCTGTCCTCCTACTCTCTACAATCATTTTTGAATATCTGAATACAGCATCTCTTACTTGGATCACACCCAAAGTTCAGTAAATCTCTCTCATAGGCTGTCGTCTGAGTTCGTGCACACTCCCAGTGATGCTCTTCTGAATG
>CAUYQG010060287.1:0-67943 GCA_963574415.1 Tarsius wallacei | reverse complement strand
CTGTAGTTCCAGCTACTTGGAAGGCTGAGGCGGAAGGATCGCCGGAGCCCAGCAGGTCGAGGCTGCGGTGGCCGGGAGCGGCCACTGCACTCCAGTCTGGGCGACAGAGTGAGACTCCAACTCAAAAAAAAAAAAAAAATTGATGAGTTCAAAAACTGTTTTGAGCAGAGGAGAAAAGGCGTCTTGATAGGTGTATTGCATCAAGCAGAGAGGTCTTTGAAGGAGACAGAAGTTTAAACAGTAAGGATAAATACACAATTTTTTATAATTTCTGGGTTTTGGGAAGGATCTCTCCTTGTGTATATATGGCGGATATATATACTTCAATAAATAAATAAAGCATAGTAGCAGAGAACTCTGAACTTGAGGACCTTCTAAGGGCATCACTGTTATGGCAGATTGCAGTTATTTTATATAATCTTGCCATATGAGGAATATTCAGTGTATTCAATTTTATAGGATAAGGAAATATGTAATTGCTTAGAAAGAAGTCTATCAAAATGATTCCTTAAAATCTCAGAAGAAGCAATAGTTTATCTGGTAGTCTTTTAGAATAGCTCATTCTCTTACAAGGATGTGCCCACATTGTGGTATTATAGTCTGGCTCATTTTTCTTTTCAAATTTTTTAAAAATTGTGGTAAAAATATACATAAAATTTGCTGTCTTGACAATTAAGTGTACAATTTGATGGCATTAAGTACATTTACAGTGTTGTGCAACCATCACCACTGTTCATTTCCAGAACTTTAAAAATTTTTTTTAAATTATAAAGATGTGGGGTACAATTCAGGGTTAGCTATACAAACGTTGATTATGCAGGTACCCTTGTTGATGAGGTATGCCCCTCCCTCCCCTAGCAGTTTCCCTCAACTGCCAATCCCAGCCCCCTACCCCTGAAAGTTTCCCACTACTGCCAGTCCCTCTCTTATAGTATTATAATAATTGTTCAAGGTCTACTTATGAGTGAAAACATATGGTATTCTGTTCTTTTTTCTGTGATAGACCACTGAATGTGACCGACTCTAAATCCAAGTTGCTGAGAAGTCCATATGTTTGTCCTTCTCATTTCCAGAACCTTTTAATCATCTCACATAGAAACTCTGTAACTTCTTCCTCCCTCTCCCTGGCCCCTGTCTCTTATGAGTTTGACTGCTTTAGGTAACTCATAGATGTGAAATCATACATATTTACCCTTTTGTGTCTGGTGTATTTCACTTAGCATGATGTTTTCAGCCTCATCCATACTGTAGCGTGTGTCAAAACTTCACTCCTTTTAAAGAGTGAACACTCTTCTGTTGCATGTATGTGCCACATTTTGTTGATCTGTTCATCCTCTTGGTTTGCTTCTACCTTCTGACTATTGTGAAGAACGCTGGTGGCTCTCCATTTCATAACAGTCAAGGACAGAGTTCCTTCAGTGCCTTGGGTTTGTAGGGTTTGCCTACTGTTCCCCTACCTCTACCTGGTACATCTTTGATCTCCTATCCTTCCCTCATCTTTCTCCAGCTAAATCAGCCTCCTTGCTGTTTTTCGAATAGGACAGCTAGAGTCCTGCTGCAGTACCTTCGCACCAGCTTTTCGTGGGGGATGTAGGACTGGAACAGGCTCCCTAATTCACTTCTTTCAAAATTTTGCCCAGTTGTCCTTTTCAATGAGATCTACTTTGACCACCTTAAAAACGTACCTTCCGGCGGGGCGCAGTGTGGCTTGAGCCTGTAATCCTGGCACTTTGGGAGGCCGAGGTGAGCAGATTGCCTGAGCCCACGGGTATCAGAACAGCCAGGGCAACTTGGCAAGACCTCGTCTCTACAATAAATTAAAAAAATTAGCCAGGAGTGTTAGCGCACGCCTGTAGTTCTGGCTACTTGGAAGACTGAGGCGGATGGATCACCTGAGCCCAGCAGATTGAGCTGGGGTGGCCATGAGCATGCCACTGCACTCTAGCCTGGGCAAGAGAGTGAGACTCCAACTAAAAAAAAAAACAAAAAACCTTTCCCCTCACACTCCTAAGCTTCCTTGCCCTCTTCAAAGCACGTATTTTCTAACATCCCATTTAATTGACTTATTATGCATATTCTTTATTATTGTATGTCTCTTCCCACTAGAATGTAAACCAGTAAGGGCAGAGTTTTTTTGTTTCTTTTATTCATGAATGTAGCTTGGTTTCCTAGAACAGAGCCTGGCATAGGACATTCACTCAATAGTCACTGAATTAAGTAATAGGAACTAAAGACTCACCAATTTAAAAAGTTTATCAAAGGCAGGTTACACAGTTAGGTTAACTTATACCTCTCTGATGTCTTCTTTCCTGTTGTGTTTCATTGGGTTTGATGTTGTAAGCTAGAATTATATCTGAGATTTTCTGATTCTTTTTTGTTTGTTTTTTTTTTTGAGTTGGAGTCTTACTCTGGCGCCCAGACTGGAGTGCAGTGGCACGCTCACGGCCACTGCAGCCTTGACCTGCTGGGCTTAGGTGATCCTTTTGCCTCAGCCTTCCAAGTAGCTGGAACTACAGGCACGCACTACCATGCCCAGCTAATCTTTTTATTTATTATAGAAACGAGGTCTCACCAAGTTGCTCAGGCTGGTCTCGAATCCCTAGACTCAGACAATCCTCTCATCTCAGCCTCCTAAAGTACTGGGATCTCAGGCTTGAGGCACCGTGCCCAGCCTGATTTTCTGATTCTTTACAGAGTTGATTAGACACTTACAAGGTTTCTCTTTACATTTCTCATGTATTTTTATGTTGTTGCAAATGATTCAGTGCTATTGTAAATACTTATAGTGCACATATATGCTCCAATCCAACACTTGTAAGTATCTAACCTTTGAAAGCATTTCCTGCTAGTGCATAGGTTTGACTACTGACTTGGAGGCTCATTGCGATATTATCTAGAAGAACAAAACAAAATGCAGATGACCTAAATATTTAACCACATGGAAGTGTTTAAATAAAATATGATGTATCCTTACTATGGAAGATATTCAGGCATTATAGGAATGGGGGAGATCTGAATATATGTGATATATTGTTAAATAACAAGATATAGAACAGTCTATATTGTATAATTCCATTTTTTTAAAAAAAGAGACTTTGTATACACGCACGTGTATTTATTGTTTTCAAGAATTCACTTAAGCTTTAGCTGTTTGTATCTTGATTAAGTTGATGATATCAATCAATACTTTTTTTTTTTTTTAAGAGACAGGGTCTCGCTCTGTCTCCCAGGCTGAAGTGCCATGGTGCAGTCATAGCTCATTGTAACCTCAAACTTTTGGGCTCAAGCGAACCTCCCACCATGACCTCCTGAGTAGCTGGGACCACATGTGCATATCACCTATGCTTGGCTAATTTTTTAATTTTTTGTAGAAATAAGGTCCTGCTGTGTTGCCCATGCTGATCTTAAATGCCTAGCTTCAAGCGATTATCCTACCTCAGCCTCTTAAAATGCTGGGATTGTAGGTGTGAGCCACTGTGCCCAGCAATAATGATTTTTAAATGAAAAAAAGTAACAGTAAAAATTGAAAGTAAACAGAAGTAGATCGTTCCTTCACCATACCTCTTCCCTGCTCTACCTAATCCTATGTTTACAGACAAATTGAAAGCTTATGATTAGCAAAGAGCTATTGACTCTAAGAAAATGTTCATTGAGTATATAGTCTCTTGATTCAATTAATAGACTGATTTTCTTTCAGGTTCGATCTGGGGCCAATGTTTTAATTTGTGGTCCAAATGGCTGTGGAAAGAGTTCACTTTTCCGTGTTCTTGGTGAAGTAAGTACAAGTTGGCCTCAGAATTTTGTAATCTTATTCTGCCATACTGTCTACCACTTTGTAAGTTTTATAATTGCTCCCCCACCCTTTTTTCTTTTTCTTTTTTTCTTTTTTTACAGTTATGGCCTCTTTTTGGAGGACGTCTAACTAAACCTGAGAGAGGAAAGTTATTTTATGTTCCTCAGGTAAGACCTCATTTGAGTTATTTTGTAGTCTTTAAGATTTTACAAAATCTTTAATTTTAAAGATCTTCTTACTTATTTTTAACAAATTTACTGCCAATGATTTTTGATCTACTACTATCAGAGACCTTATATGACCCTTGGAACACTTCGGGACCAAGTGATCTATCCTGATGGACGGGAAGATCAGAAGAAGAAGGGGATATCTGACCTGGTAAGGGCATGCTTAT
The DNA here is from genome assembly GCA_963574415.1 of Tarsius wallacei. Classification (NCBI taxonomy): domain Eukaryota; kingdom Metazoa; phylum Chordata; class Mammalia; order Primates; family Tarsiidae; genus Tarsius; species Tarsius wallacei. The sequence continues at coordinate 63,756 of CAUYQG010060287.1, read as the reverse complement.
GTCCTAGACCTGCTGCAGATGCTCTACTCAGATTCTTTATCTTAATCAGTTAGTATTTTAAATGCCAGGTGGTGTGTCTTAACCTGCAAAGCTTTCCAAAGCCATGAATTAAGCTTTCCAAGTTGAGCTAAGATGGCAGCCACTTTCCTTAAGTATGCCTCATTGAATAGTTAAGCTTATCTTTCACTAGTGTTTGTTTTCTGATGCTTCATTAATTGTGCACACTAGTGTGTCACCCGCTTTAAACCGCTAGACATATTTTGTCAAGGTTAGTGGAGGTGGAGCTGGAAAGCTTTGAGCTACCTTGTGCCATTGAGGTGAGGTGTTCCTTTAAAGTGGTGTTGGCAGTGGAATTATAGTGATTCTAGTTTATAAAATAAAGCATGATGAAGAATGTTGATTTACATTAAGCTGATTTCACCTTTCATCGTTTTGCTGAAAGGTACTGAAGGAATACTTAGACAATGTCCAGTTGGGTCATATCCTTGAACGTGAAGGAGGCTGGGACAGTGTTCAGGACTGGATGGACGTACTCAGTGGAGGAGAAAAGCAGAGAATGGCGGTAAGCACACCTGGAGAAGCTGCACGGACACGCAGTTGGCTCCAGAGCCCAGCGCTGGGTTAATCAAGACAGTTTTATCTTCTAGCTTTTCATTTAGCAAATGTTTCAGTAGGGATCGGTTTATATATTTATTTTTTAACCAGGAATTTATATTAAAATAATGTAAACTACTGATTGGTTATATATTGTTCTTTGTGTCACAAATTCCAGGAGCAAGAAGATAATGGTAAGGGGCTTATCAGGAAACTACAGGGAAGAAAAGAAAGAACCAAAATATCTTTAAAAATTGCCCTTGTGCCCGAGTGCTATGACATTATGGAAGTCCCATACCCTTGTCTCTTGACCTAATACATTTTCCATAACTCACAGAGTTCAGACTGCTCTGAGTTGTTGTTCTTCTCTCATTTCCGCCTTTCAGTAAAAGTCTTTCTTTCTGAAAGCATTGATGATCAATATTTTAGAAGTAAATTTGTCTAACCTGAGTGGGAAGACTCATGTCAAAGGAATCTCTTCCCACATCAGAGGGATTGAGACCCTCGTGATTGGCAGCACAGGGACAGAGCTGCAGGATCTCAGCCATCACTTGCAGGAGTCTCAGCATGTTAGATCATTTTTAAGCATCTAGCTATTGTGATTAGTTTTTCGTTGTTGACTTTAGATATCTAGAAATGTGAAGCATAATCACTTTAAGAGTAAAAAATATGATGCAAATAAGGACAGTAATTAACAAAACAATTTGAAATCCAGATTTGAAAAATGTTCCTATTCCTGAAGCTAGCCAAATAAGTATGCCTACTTATCCTGGTCTGAAGAACAAGGTGTTAAAGGTCTCCAGTGATGAATATGTTCACTCAGGAGGGGCTGCCTGATACGGTCCCTTCCGTTGTGGCTAGAAGGAGTCCTTTATCTGATTGCGTTTTCCCTTAAACACAATCTCCAGGTTCAAGACCATGTTCTTTGATGTCTTATCTCCTGGGAGCTCACTGTTGAAAGAATCCTTAATTAATTTAGACTTTCTAGTGAGGAGCTAGTAGGGCCTTGGCAGTAATGAAGAGTATCGCCTTTCAGGAGAGCTGATTGGTAGCCCCTTCATCCAAGTGCACGGACCCTCCCACTGTTATTTCAAAGGAAGAAAAGGAAGAAAGCTGGTGTTTTCCAAACGGAAAAGAATGTAAGCAGATGGAGGAGCCTTAGGGGATTCGTTTAACTTACATGTAAATTTGGAATTCTGAAAAATTCATAAATATACTGCCAGCACCTATGAAAGGAAAAGCTGCAAATCCAATTATATACCATCAATCCATTTTTCTACAAGTTGGGAGAAACTTTGCCACTCATTAGTCCTAGGGTCTATGGTAATCCTGATTGAGACCTGAAGTTTCGGTCTCTTCCCTTGGACCCCTCTTGTGTCTCACTCAGGCTGTTCTCCTTGAAACAGCTGAAGGTATTAGAAATGATCCACTCTAATTTTATCATCATTTTGTTGTTTATTCTGTCCTCGCTCTTTCCTGCCACAATTGTATGTGTTTTTGTTTCAAGGCTCAGTATCTATTACTTAAAAGTTACTTAGAAATTTTAAATTTACCTAATACAAAGAAGCATTTGGAAGAAACTATTTTCATTTTTATGACAACTAAATTTATCCCAAACCACGAATGGACACTGAATACGACATATTAAGAATGATACTTTGTTAGCCGGACATGGTAGCACGTGCCTGTGTTCTGGCATCTTGGAAGGCAAGAGTCATTTTTTAACTATACATACCATAGTTCAGGTAGATCCAAAGGATTTTTTTCCCCCTAAGCCTTATGGAAATTAGAGAAAACTATAGCCAAGGATAGAAAGCAAAATAAATGGCTCATGGCAGAATTTCTTCCCTATGTCTTCAGGTTTTATAGGCTACCTTTTCTCCCCCCTCTCTGCTGCCTGAATCTGGATAGTCTACCTTTTTGTTGTTTCCTAGTCCCTGATTCTGCAGGTTGTTTTTCCTGAAATCTTACACACTCTCTATGAAGTTAATATTATCTTCATATTGTGAGTTGCCTGGCTAGTGCTGTAACATGAAATTAATCTAGTATGAAGAATGAGTCATAAACAAAAAGAGATATTAGCTATACCTAAAATGAAAATCAGGCTGAAGGAGTGGAAATTTGAAATGATTGGGTATTTCTAGAGTCAACTTAGAAGATGACTAGAAATAACTACAAGTCAAGAAAACAAATTTAAATTTCTATACCATGACTTCAAAAGAATGGAAGGATAGGTTCACAAATGGACATGATGGAATTCTGTGTATGTGTAGTATAAGGTATAGAGGGGGTCATTTTTATTTGATGATTAGAAATTCAAGGGTATGTCTAGAGCAGTGGGAAGATTTCCCATACTTTTTAAGAGTAAAGGGGACGGGGGATAATCCCATAATGCCCATAGGATCCAGAATAGAGTTGTTTGGGAAATGGTTCACCCATGACACCAGCACATGCAGCTGTAGCATGGCCAGCTGATGGCGGGTGTGTTCTATGTAGGCCAATGTCTGGAGAATTGATTGTGACCTGTAAAAGAGCCTCTTGCTTTGTTTCAGAGGGGAGCAAAGAGAAGGCTAATGCAGCAGATAATAACATTGGTGAAGTTAGGTAAAGGTTATATATATGTTCATTTTACTGTCCTTTCATTTTTTTCATGGATTGTTCATTGTCAAAGTACAAAGTTGGGGAAAGTAGATGTCAATTTTTAGGAAGGACAGACTTGAAAGGCCTAAACCACTTAAAGCAATGAAAACAGTGAATCTGTGAGAGTGAAGGTTGGTGTAAAACGAATGAACCAGAGGAACTCATGGGTAAGAAAGATCAGGATTTGAGCCTGCGACATGAGAGAGAATAAATAGAATAATATTAACTGAACAAAGGGCAATCCAGTGAACACATTTTTAAAAGTCCGTGAAAAATGCGCAAAATTCAAGTGGTATAATTCCCGCCGCGTCAGCTGAGAATCTGCCCTGTGCAAGGCCCTGTGCTGTGGCCGCCTCTTACAGCCTAAGTGGGAGTTCTGACAGTCTCAACCAACCGCAACCCTAGGCAGCCGGCAGTTGTCGTTACAAAGGTAGCTACTTGAGATTATGATGAGGGGGAGAGTGTTGAGTAGCAGATACGCTTCATCCCTTGACAACCCTGGGACGGAAGGATGGCCAGGAGAGACTGGAAAGCTGGAGTGGCCTCCTGGTGTGACACAGCTGGGAGCAGAGAACAAAGGCTCAGGTGCAGGTGCAGGTGCAGGGCTTTGACCCAGTGCATCTGTAGCGTTCGGTGCAGGTGAACTTGCCAGGTCTCTCTCGTTGCCCCTGAAGTCTCAAGGGACATTTCCCTTCCTTTGTCGACCCATTTGAGCCTGGCTCTCATCAGCCAAGATTGCTCCAGCTGCCGTCCTAAGTTGAGATGTCTTACGTCTCTGGCCAGAAGTTGTCTTTCCCACTCCATTATTCTTGCTCTTCCTGTTTAGTAATGAGTTTTCTTATCTTCAGTTATGAAAAAGTATATGTGATGAAAAGTTGGCCAGACCCCTACTAGAGACACCACTGTCATTAATTCTTTAGTGTGGTTTTTAAATCTATTTTTGTAATTCTTCTTTTACCTTAAATTGACAACCACACCCCTTCTTCAAATTCTCTGTGATCTCTAGAATATTGATCCTACCCTTTTCTTACAAGTGACCAGGTCCTTTCTGACTCTGCCTCTTTCCTGTCCAGTGCAAACGACAGAGTCCAGGGCCTGGTGCATGGGAGATGGGATATGTTCATTAAGAAATAAACACTGATTCCTTCCCCTTAACTTCCTTTTCCACATGTTATTTCATCATATTACCTAAATCCCAACCGAAGAACAATTGTTTGCCTTGACATTTTTCAACCCAGGCTTCTGAGCACAGCTGAAAAAAACCAGAAAATGACATATGGGTGGGTGCTAGCACACTCTCATGCGTTATGGGTGTTTTTGTTGTTTTTTTTTTTGAGTTGGAGTCTCACGTTGTTGCCCCGTCTGGAGTGCAGTGGCACACTCAGGGCCACCCCAGTGTTGGCCTGCTGGGCTCTGGCGATCCTTCACCTCAGCCTTCCAAGTAGGTGGAACTACAGGCGTGCGCTACCATGCCTGGCTAATTTTTTTATTTATTGTAGGGACGATGTCTTACCAAGTTGCTGAGGCTGGTCTCTAACCTACGGGCTCAGGCAAGTCCACTCACCTTGGCCTCCCAAAGTGCTGGGATTACAGGCTGAGCCACTGAGCCAGCCGCCTTATGGTCTTAAGGGGCTCACAGCATGGTTTGGCAGTTATGTTACTTATATTTACCCCTTCCTCTTTTTGTGATAATAATTTTAAAACTCTCAATCTTGGGTTTTCCACCCCATTACTTACCTTCCACACTTGGCAGGATAACTTGCCTTCTTCTTAAAGAAGAAAGAGAGACTGCGATTTCAGTTACATGACAGCTCATTTTTATTCAGTGCATGGTAGATGGTGTACAATATGCCAGGCACTTGGCAGGTGATCCCATTTAGTCCTCACAACAGGCCCGTGAGATAAGAACTCGGAATGTCCTGTTTTACAGAGGAAATTGACCCTTAATACAGTTAAGCTTTGTAAGCAAAGACAGCTAGTAAATGTGAAAGCGGGTCGGGTGGGGTGGGGGGGTGCTTCTCACACTCAGGCAGCAGTGTGCTGCCAGTGTCCGTATACTTACCCCTTGATGCCTTTCTTGTGTTGAGACATCAAGCAGCTGACAGCCTAGTGGGAGAAAGACATGATGAGAAGGGTCCACATGATGGGCAAGTGTGCTGATGAAGCTGTAATAGCGTCCCCTGGGAGCACAGAGGCGAAGCCCCATGTAACTTCCACATAATTAACTCTGTGCGAGTCTTTCCTGACCTCCCCCTTCCGCTGTCTGTGAGGGTATATCATCCTTGCTCCTGAGAAAGGCTGATGGGCCAGGCACAGTGGCATACGCCTGTAATCCCAGCAATTTGGGAGACCGAGGTGAGAGGATCACTTGAGGCCAGGAGTTTGAGATCAGCCTGGATAACATAGCGAGACCTCATCTCTACAAAAAAATCAGAAAATTAGCTGGGCACAGTGGCAGCTACTTGGAGGCTGAAACAGAAGGATTGCCTGAGCCCAGGAGGTTGAGGCTGTGGTGAGCTGTGATTGTGCCACTCCCCTCCAGTCTGGGTGACAGAGCAAGACCCTGATTCAAAAAAAATAAAAAATAAGGAGCAAGGCCAGTGTCTCTCCCTGTGTTTCATGGGCCCTCTGTCCTCTGACTATCCACCCCTCTCCTTCAGTTATACCTCCTCCTCCAGTGGCATATCTACTCTCTTCTGGTCCTTCTCTTACCAGAAAATGTTTTCAGGTCTCTCTGATCTAACCTCCGTAGCCTGCATCTCTTATTTCTGCACAGTTGACTTCTTCGTGGTCTGTACTTGTTCCTCCCCTTCCTCATTTCATCCAAGTAGACGTAAACCTCTAGAAGCTGCATATTTAATCGTTTATTGTTAACATTTGACTTTTACCCATATGTAAGTGTTGAATGTCCAGGCCCTGCTTTTGTGGATCTTAAAATTCACAATGCATGAAGTTCTCAGAGATGTCACAGGAAGGAACTACTTGGATTGTGACTAGGGATTGGAGTAGATTTGTCTGAGAAGGTGACATTAAGTAGAAATGTGAAAACACTAAGGAGGAGAGAAGGCATTTGAGACATAGGAAAGCATGACACATGCTAAGTCTCTGAGGCCTGAGACCCATTGTCCCTAGTGGTTGAGAGGAGGCGGTGTTGGCTGGATGTTGAGGTTAGAGTGTGAGGAGGAATACCGTTGTGCAGGGCCTTGTAACAAGACCGTGGTGAGGAATTTGAATTTTATTTTAAGTGAAATGGGAAGTTGTTGAAGGGTTTTAAGCCAAAGAGTAAAGTTCTCTGGTTTACATGTCTGGAAGATTCTCTCTGGTTACATGGAGATGTCTTAGAGAGGAGCAGAAGAGGAGGAAACTGTCTGTAGTCATCCAGACAGGAAGTGAGTGAGCTCTGGGCTAAGGGCAAGTTTGTGGAGAGGAGGACAGGTGAGAAGGTAAGTGGACTATCATTTCACACGACTGTCTTAAATGAACTTTTAGCCCATCCTGAAGATGGGGGTGGGAGAGGAGAAGGAAGAAGCAAGGAGAACTCCTGTTCTGGCTTCAGTGTCTTATTCAAATGTTCAAGATTAAGGAGGACTGGATTTTAGGGAAAACCTAGAAAATACATAAGCTATCCAAGGAAAAAGTCAGATGGGAATGTTCATATATCTAGAAATTGGAAAAGTATGAATGAGAGATGCATGTTGGGAGTTCACAGAATATAGTAACATTTGAAATCCTAAGACTAGATGAGCTCACCCTGAGACAACTTAGGAAGACGAGAAGGGACCTGGGATTATCTCTGCGGAGTTCCTGCATTTATGGGCAAGCAAAGGAGAAATTGCTGGGAAGGAAACAGAAGACATCCTAAGACGTGGAGGGAAACTTGGGAGCATGGGTTCACTGTCACGTTCTCAAGCAGGGAGTGGTCACCTGACTTGCAGGAAGATACCTTGGGTGAGGATAGAAAAGCATCCATCAGTCGTGCAACATGAAGATCCTTGTTGGAGACAGATGGCAAACATTGGCATATCTGTTAGTCAAAGGATAAGAATAAACAGTCCTCAGAAAATGAAATTGCATGTGGAAAATGCGTATGGAAAATATTCTGCAATCCTGATAACCAAAAAAATGTCAGTTATAACAATCTTGATGTTAATTTTTATTTACAACATTAGTGAAGGCTTTAAAAAATGAGCATAGCCAGTACTGACAGCAGGGCTATAAACCAGGTACAATAAAAAACGATTGGTGAGAATATTAACTGGTACCGATTACTTAAGTACTAAAATGTTTAAATAGAGGCCTTTTTGCACCTGAGTCATCTAGAGTCTGAATTCCAAAATTTGGTTAAAATACGTACCCTCTAATCTTGTTTGTTTAGTGAACATTCTTTAATACTAGTTTGAAACTCCTCTGTCATCAGGCTTGCAGTTTTTGTTTTACTCTGAGCAATAAATATTTCCCATGAATTGTGTTTTCCCCTTTGTTTGGATGACAGTAAAAACAATTGTGTTTATTTATATTGTTTCTATTTCTAGGAAGTAGATTTTTTGAGTTAGAATAATTTTTATATTTTTGCTTTACAAGATTGCAAATGCATATTTAATATAAGTTTAAAAGTGTGTTAATTTTAGGTCTGCGTGTGTTTTACACAGAGCATTTCTTTTTGTGCTTCAGATGGCAAGGCTGTTTTACCATAAACCCCAATTCGCCATCTTGGATGAGTGCACAAGTGCGGTCAGCGTGGATGTGGAGGGCTACATTTACAGCCACTGCAGAAAGGTGAGTGGGGCAGGCTCAGCCTCTTCCTGTACTGTGTCCAGCCAGATGTGCATCTGGAGAGAAGATTCCCAGTTACTAAGTAACAGCAAGTCTATCAAAAGATTCTTGCTTTAATAAAAATGTTTAAACTGGTAATTAATAGATATGAGTCAAAGAAACTTAATTGTGCGTTCATTCTGAATATAATCTCTTCAGCCATTTCTTAGATATGAAACAATATATTTAACTCTATGTCCCTTTAGCTCATTACTTATACTCAATTAATAATCTGATCCTTTCCAAATTTGTTCTGGAACTTTACCTAAACACCACTTCTTGTTTACCAGGAAAACTCAGTAATAATATTTGGCAATTTGTAATGTATCTATTTTATTCTCTGGCCTGGGCAATGTTTTACCACAGCTTCTTTTAGCAGCCAAGTCTGTTGCTATCTACATTGACTTCATTCTTTATTAATTTTTCAATAGTCTCAATTTTTTTCTTTGAGAAATTGTGACCATTGTTTATACGTGTGTTAGATTTTGAGAACAAGAGTAGTATATCCTCACTTTTATAGTTTCTGTGTATGTAATGAGGTCAGGAGTATTTTTAACGTTTTGTGCTTGTTCTCTGGGCGCTTACCATGAATATACAAAGTCATGAATGGTGTGTAGTTATAACAGATACAGACACAGTGGGATGAATTCCTACTCATCCCAGTGTGCTCGGGAATTAGCAACAGCAGTATCACTTGGGAGTTTGTTAGAAATGCAAAATGACAAGCCCCAATAAATCAGAATCTGCCCTTTCACAAAATTCCCAGGTGATTCAAATGCACATTAAAGTTTGAGAGAAGCACTAATGTGGAGATAAGAGAATAAATGTGTTATATTCATCATTGTGGAAAGACTTTTCTGATTTTATCTTTAGTGATTCATTTTCTGTTCAGGAATCTGTTTTGGTAATGTATTCTTTTTCATGCTTTTGTTCATATTGCCTTTCAAGTTTATAGGCGTGAGAGATGCTTGTGGTGTTCTTGTATACGTAAAGCCATGTACTCTACCTTTGATTCCATGATTTAGCAGGTCATTTTGATTTAGCTGGTCTTTTTGACTGTGTTCTAATCATAGGCTATAAGTTTCCACATGAGACTATAAATTCTTTAAACATAGATCTCATTTAAAAGAAGAAAATAAAAGGGGTCCCAGTGATCATTTAAATTACTATGATACCATTTAAACATGTATAAACATAAAGTGAAGTATGAAATTCTTAAGCTTAGGCTCTTTTACAGCTACAAAACTAATATAAATTACAAAGTTAAAGATAGACAAAACTTACACAGTTTTGAATTTGCAGCATTAAAGAGATCAATAATACAATTTTGCTGAAATTAAACAAGTGGTTTGGGATTTAAGTATGAAAAGATATCATCTGAGCTCCAAATCTTATTTTTGAATTTTGCTTTTGTATTTTGATGTAAGTAATTCTAATAATTTTAATATGCATAAATAAGTAGTCCAATTACTGTGGAATTATGAACAGAGAAATCTCTGAAATGAGCTTTCGGAAATCAGAAAAGTGTTGTCCAACTGAACTGTGTTTTGTTGACACTGGTAATACCGTACTTCATCTGTTGTGCAATTCCCAGCCGCCTCTGAGAGCTTTTCACAAGACAGCCACACTTAAGACACGTTCCAAATTTTAAGCTCTATCATTCTGTGCAAGAAGTGTAGACACTTAATTCTCATGGTAGAAGTGATCCAGAATATGCTTATGCTGGTTTTTAAAAATTATCATCAAAATGAAAATAAAGTTAAGAAATCCTGCTAGAGGGTTCCTGGTTACTCTAAGCATGTGTCAGCCCTGAGGGCTCTGCCTTTAGAGGCCTAGTGCCAGCAGAGCTTCCCAGCCTCCGTGCTGTTGGCATTTTGGCTACATAGTTTCTAGCTGGGCTTGGGGTGAGGTGGGAGGCTCCTGTGCATTGCAGGGTGTTGAGCAGCTTCTCTGGCCTCTACCCAGCAGATGCTGGTAGTGCTTTCAGTTGTGATCACTAGAAATGTCTCCAGATGTTGCCACATGTCCCCTGAGGGACAGAATCACCCCACCCCAGCTGAGAACTACTGGTCCAGAGCCACGGCAGCTGCATCTGTTAGTGCCTTTCTGAAAATCTGAAAGATCAGTCTATAAATCCCAGTTCACAATGGGAAATGCAGAAGGCTCTTAAATCTAAAAGATATTTTATAATTTTATAGCAAGCTCTCTAGGTAACAAAAACTTGGCCTGAAATAAACACTTTTTGAGCTCTTTATTGTCTCAGCTAGTGTCAGTGCTCATGTGTGTTGCTGCAGAAGCATTCACTTGTTGGATTACGGAATGCTGCCTCAGAACCCTCTGGGGGTGTTAATTCATGCATTTCCACAATCTGAATTCCAAGATACATCCCAAACAAGCATTTCCAGTAGGGGATTGTGACCCTGTATTTGAGAGGCAGGCTGACTTAGAGAGTGTGATACTGATTTAATGTTTCCTGATTTTGACCTTATGCTGTTTTTATTATCCTCATATTGTATATCTATATCTATCTATCTCCCTCTCTGTATATATATATTTTTTTAGAAATCAGGATTTATTGAGAGGACAGGAAAGCTCTCACAGTGGGAGGGGACCCGAGGGGGCTACCCATATTTTATATTTTTTACAATAAAATAGGAAACATGCTAGGAGATATATTTTTCCCAAAGCAAAATAATACACTTAATGCAGCACCTGTTAGTTTTTATTTTGCGGTTGATGGCTTGTACTTTCTGTTAATATAAACATTTGGCATCAGTAGTAATTTTTATTTTTGATATTGTTAACTTTAACCACTGAAGACAGTCATCTTAAAAGCTTAAAGTATGTGGACTAATTTGTGACTCTGTTACTTATATAAACCTGTATCTTTTTTTTTTTTTTTATTAGGTTGGCATCACCCTCTTTACTGTGTCACATAGAAAATCTCTTTGGAAGCACCATGAGGTTTGTATTTCTTTCATGACAGTGAAAGTTTATTTAAAATATGAATTCAGGTATATATGGTTTTAGATTCTATGGTATGTATTCCCTTATAAATATATGCCTTAAGGAAAAAAGGTGATTTTGTTTTATCAAATAGGATTTTCCTAAATATTGTAGTTGTCAGTTTTGAAAGCCACAAGGACTATAAACGATCCCTAGTTTTGTATGAGAGCTATTAGAAAAGTTAGTGGTTCTCCAGTTTTATAAGTGATTATTGTGTAATGATTGACTAAAACTTGCATAATCTTATCACAAATATGGCTAAGTAAACATTTGCTTATTTAGCATTGAAAGAGGAGAAAAAGTGTTAAGAATTAGATGGCAGGCCTGGTGCAGTAGCTCACACCTGTAATTCTAGCACTTTGGGAGGCTGAAATGAGAGGCTCACTTGAGGCCGGGAGTTCGAGACTAGCCTGGGCAACATAGCGAGACCTTGTTTTTTAAAAAAAAATCAGAAAATTAGCTGGGCGTGGTAGTGCATGCCTGTAGTTCCAGCTACTTGGGAGACTGAAGTAGAAGGATTGCCTGAACCCAGAATGTTGAGACTGTGGTGAACCATGATTGTGCCATTGCTCTCCAGCTTGGGTGATAGAGTATGACCCTGACTCAAAAAAAAAAGGAATTAGATGGCAAAAATGTAGGGGAATTTTTAATAGAAGTTAGGACTGCAAGGGGAGATTGAGTAGTGTCAGCTGTGTTCATCATTGCCCTATAATAAGTAGGATTCACTAGGTGCTTGCCTGATTTACAGAGTCCAGGTAGGCCTGCGCTGGGACAGGCACTCGCTTTAATTTACGGAGTCCAGTGAGGCCTGTGCTGGGACGGATGTGTTACTTGTACTGAGGCTTGGCCAAGGCTGGGAGGCTGTGGCAGTTCTTTTCAACACTTAGTGTAAAATGCTCAGAACCTGAACGTAAACCCAGTTTAATTCCCTTTATTTTCTTTCCTTCATTCTTTCTTTCCCCTCTTCCCTCTTTACTTTCTTCTTCTCTATCCTCTTTCCTTTTTTGCCTTCCTAATGATATAGAAATTTTAGGTAAAATAAAGGATTTGAGAGAAATTAGATCAGTGGCAATGGCATCTTGTCTCACAAGACACACACCTGGCTAAGCACCTTTTCTGCCAGGTGCTGGCTGAGTGTTATGAGGGATGCAGGGATGGTCTCCACCCTCAGGAACCCCAGAGCTTGGGTAACAGTCTATAGGTAATAACAGGAAGAGCACGGGTTGGAGTCAGAGGGCCAGGCTCAGGCTCCCTGTTGGAGCTTCGGTGGCTTCCTTGGCACATGTTGCCCTGTCTGCCAGATTATTGTGAGGACCAGAGAGGCAGCCTTGTGAAAGTACTCGTATGTGTAATGAAATTCTGTATAGCTGGTGACTTTTAAAGATAGCTGTTACTACTTCATGGAGTATTGTAATTTGTCTGTTTTCCATGATTTGAACAGGAAATTGAATGACTAGAAATCAAAGCAGTTTAAACTGTACTCAAGCCTTTGTGTTTTCTTGGCGGGTCCGGAGCACTGGAGGCACAGGATGTTGAGAAAAGTTGAGTTTCACCTTGCTCGTAGGTATATAGGCAGGTAGCAAAATAATCACCAGGCAGTTGACCACGTTAAGGAGTGGGACACAGAACTGGAATGTCAGGGGCCAGAATGGCCAAGAAATAGGAAGGCAGAAAACAGGGAACAAAAACTTTTCTGTAAATAACAAAGCAGAAGGTTTTGTAACTCTGTCCTCAGAGGATAGAATGTGTGGGCACTTCACATCACTTTTTCCTCAAGCCTTGAGTTGGAGATGCTGAACTGACCTGGGAAATTGGGCTAAAGGGAGCAACTAGGACTAGCGTGCTGAACAGTCGTGCATTTAGCAAGTTTAACCTCCAGCATCTCACACCTTCATTGTGGAGTTGGGAGTCACAGAAGCATCAATGTGTGGGATGCTTCTAGATCTGGTTCTCTTGAATAAGAAGGAAATCTGCATGTCGGTTTTTATTAAGGAATGTACTGCATCCACTCTTAGTGACTGATTTTTTTCCCTTCTTTCCCAGTACTACCTGCATATGGACGGCCGAGGCAATTATGAATTCAAACAGATAACAGAAGATACAGTTGAGTTTGGCTCTTAGAGAACTCTGGAGAACTGTACCTGCTTCAATGAAATCATTACAGAGTACACTTAGAAATGCAAAGTACATTGTCAAATAAAGTGGAGCTTGTTTTTTTAAAAGCAAAGCAACAAATTAACTAGATATAGAATAATCAAGAACAAGTTGTTAAAACATTTAATATTATATAGGATATTGCTAATTGTGTATATGTTGGTTTAATTATTAATATGTACTAAGAATGTCCTTATTCTTGTGGTTGAAAACCTGCCTAAATTAAATTGGGCTTAAATCAGTGTAACCTGATTCATCTTGGGATGTAAACCATTTGAAGTCAGCTAATTTGACTTTTATGGCTCTATCTTTTCCTTCAAGGAAGAACCCTCTTTAAAACTGGGGTCATCATTTGTCCTGTTCTAACAAGATAGTCTTGAGTTTCATCTTCCTGTGCCCCTTGGAGTGGGAAACAAGCCGTAATGTATTGTTAAAATGTGCAACATCACTGCATAGTAGCGTTTATTATGCAGGTTTCTTTAGCTGCCAGTTACACTCATTCCTTGTGTATGTCTTGGAGTGCACTTGACTCCAGGAAAACCATTTGGATTTTCTTTAGCTCCATGATAAGTGTGCCCCTCTCCGTCTGCAGTATTGAGTTGTTCGAGGGTTCTTTGTGATGATGTAACAAAAGTGTAAGTGCAGTCTTTCTAACATCAGGGGGTAATTACGTGTCACACCAAATCTTCCCAATGTTTGGGATATTAAAACACAAAGCCCTTACATGTCAGGCTTGAGGTCTTATGAGAGTTTTAGATTTTTTTAAAGAATTGGGCAGATGTGTGCCTATTAGCAGTATGGTGGTGATTTGGTGTCAAACTCCAGGTGAGCCATAGGAATACACTATATGAAGTAATGCACGGAGCATGCAGTGCCATCACTGTCTCTGGCAGTGATTTTATGTTTTAAAAAATAAGCTGTAAAATTATGTACAAGGATGAATTATGTTTCCCAGGCACTGGCTTATCTCTGAATATTGAATAACTTTCTAATATTTGGGTTAGAGAAAATGATTTCAGCTCACCAGACCACCTTTAATGACTAAATGTATTATTTGCACAGGGAGAACTGAAACTGAATATCATTGGTAAGCTAAATATGAAATCAGTTTCATCAAACTGGGCTTCAGAAAGGGCATTTTATATTCTTGTTTCTGCACAACTGGTTTTGTTTTTTTGCAGAATTAACTGTAACAATCACCGGCTATCGAAGTAAATTTGATTGACTGATTCCATAATACATAGCATTCAATTTTTACCACTTCTCTGTAGCAAACTTGTATACTTATTTTCTGTTCAGATTAAAAAAAAAAAATCAGATATCCTATACAGCCTTTGCTTGTTCTTTTTGGTTCTGGAATTTAAGTACTGAGTAGTTCAGTCTTGACCTGAAAACATACATAATTTAGTCTTGAGTTGAAAAACACAAAAATAAATCCAGAAAAGACTTTTAATACCCGGTGTCTCTTTTCAAAAACTTTTATCAAATGCGGTTTTTAATTGAATAAATTTCTCTTTTAGAAAAATTCAATAAAATTGTCAGTGTACCTGGCAAATACTAACAAATACCAAAGAGACCTTAAGATATTATTATCAGTTTTGTGAAAGATCATAAGGCATTCCAGGGTAAGTTTCACATTTTCATGTTTCTGGGTCACCCTAAACCTACTAATTGAAGTACTCTCCAAACTGCTACCTACTTGCTTCTGTATTGGGTTCTTGACATCAAAAAAGCCAAGTTGGGCTTTTGAAAAATTTCCCCTCTCTTTATTTAGCAAATATTGAAGTGCCTCATCATTTGAGGCACAGAGGAAACTCCTCTGGCGAATCACAGTGGACATGAGCATAGAGATTGTTCTAAGAGGCCACAGTAAAGAAATTCAGTGTTTCCAAGATACGATCGACCTCGCTACATCTTTTTCTACATAATTCCTATTAACACCTTCTACAGACTACATTGGGAAATGGTACTCTAATCTAAAGAATAAACCAAAGGATAAGAACGTTCATCTGTGAGAACACACCACATTTATCAATGTTCTCATAGCAATTTTCTACTTTGTGTTTGATGAGAAGATAGGCATGCAAGCAACTGTGCCAGTTTATTATGCGATCATAGGATACACTGTCCCTACAGTGTACGTCTACAACGTCTCTGTGGTGTGTCTCTGCAGTGTCCCTACAATGTACCATTGCAGTGTCTTTATGGTGTTGTGTCTCTGCAGTGTCCCTATGGTGTACCTCTACAGTTCCTATGGTGTGTCACTTCAGTGTTCCCGGGGTGTCTTTACAGTGTCCCTAAGGTGAGTCACCACAGTTGCCCCCATGGTGTGCCTCTACCATGACCCTACAATGTGTGTCCCTACACTGTGTCTTTACATTTCCCCAGGGTGTCTCTACAGTGTCCCCATGGTATACCTCAACAATGTCCCTACAGTGTGTGCAGTGTCCCTGTGGTGTATCTCTGTCTCCATGGTGTGTCTCTACATTGTCCCTACGGTGTGCCTCTGTGATGTTCCTGCAGTGTGTCTTTATAGCGTCCTTATGGTATGCCTTGCAGTGTCCCTACAGTATGCCTCTACACTGTTTCTATGGTGTGCCTCTGCATTGTCCCTACGGTGTGTCTCTGTAATATCCCTACATTGTGCCTCTACAGTGTCCCCACAGCGTGTCTCTGTCTCTACAGGATACCTCTACAGTGTCCCTATGATTGTACCTCTGTAATGTCCCTAAAATGTGACTCTACGGTGTCCCTACAGTGTGCTTCTGCAATGTCCTTATGGTGTGTCTCTATAGTGTCCCTATGGCGTGTCTCTGCAGTGTCCCTTTGGAGTGTCTCTGTAGTTTCCCTATGATGTGCCTCTGTAATGTCCCTATAGTGTCTCTACAGTGTCTCTATGGTGAGTCTCTGCAGCGTCCCTATGGTGTGCCTCTGTAATGTCCCTACCATGTGTCCCTTTGGTGTATCTCTACTTTCCCCTCTCATGACTAACATGGCTTAAAACTGGTGATAGTATAGCATCTATTGTTTCCTTATGTAGTTTTAACTTTTTAAACTTGGTGTTTATAACCATAGTTTTTGCCAAGAAGGAGAGTGAATTTTCTCTTTATCAGATGGATTTTTGCCTTGTCAGAAGCTCTTTACCTTTTTAAAAATTACATTTGTAGCTTTCTGTTTGTGAAGAATTGGAATGTTCTGACCTTTTTTATAATTAAAAGATCTAGTACCAAAAAAAACAAAAAGTCTCCTCCAAACATCAGGGCAACCATTTAAAACTCTCTGTCTGGGTAATTGCGTCTCATTTTTAGACAATATGCCTCCATAGCTAATTCTTGACATCAGTGCTAGACCTTTTCTATCTCCTGCATTTCTGCAACATCCTCCCCATATAGTTAAATAATTTTTAAAAAATTTGTAGCACTTTATTGCAGTACATATACAAAAAAGTCCGTAAGTGAAAAGCTCAATGAATTTTTAAGAAAGTGTACATACTTAATTTAACCACCCCCCAAGTGAAGACATGGAACATTGTCACACCTCCAAGCCTCCTTCACGTCTTTCTCCAGTTATTAGCTCCTGACTCCTATCACATGCAGTAGTTTTGCCCGTTTTGGGACTTTATACATAGTAAATACCCTTTGTGTTTGTCTGCTTTCCCTCACTGCTGTGAGGCTGATTGATTCGTTGTGTGACAGTAGTCCCTTTACTGTTGTTGTTGCATGATATTGAATTACAGACTGTCCCTAACTAACAATGTTTGACTTGGGAGTTTTCAGCTTTATAATGGGTTTATTGGGTGTTAAATGAATTTTCGACTTAACAAGTTTCAACTTACAATGGGGTTTGTTGGGCACAGCTCTGTTATAAGTCAAGGAGCACCCGCATATGAATAGACCATAATGTCTCTATGTACCCATGGTGGACAATGGGCTCTTTCTGTTTGAAGCTATCGTGAATAGCCTTAGACACATCCCTATGCATGTCTCCTGGGGCACATGGGACACATATGTATGCATTTCTGGAATGAAGCGTGCTCGGCATTGTTGTGTTATTGCACATTCCACCATAGGTGAATAAGAATTCCAGTTTTCCAGTCCTTTCCAGTACTTGGTGTTGTCAAGGTTTTCTTTTTAACTTAACCTTATTTGTACCTAATGTAGGTTGCGCCATCAACAGTAAATCATTGTGGTTTCATTTTGTTTTTCTCTGATGATTAATGGGGTTTAAACTCATTTCGTGTTTGTTGCCTGTCTAGTTGTTCTCTCTTTTGAAGTGCCCATTTAGTTTTTGAGCCTCTTTTTAAAAATGTCTTACTGATAGTTCAGAGATTCTTTATATACTCTGGATATAAATCCTTTATTAGATAAATGTTCTAATATCAGACAAACTTTAAGACAATGAGCATTTCTAGAAATAAAGGTACATTTCATAATAAAAGGTCAAAATATATAACAATTCTTAATTTGTTTCTAATAACATAGGCTCAGACACATAAAAACATAGAAATAGGGAACAATTAGTAAATCCACAATTTTTTAGAGGGAGACTTTAACATACTTCATGGTAGCTGACAGAATGCACCCCCCCAAAAACTCACACATAAATATTGAACACAACCAACTTGAATTGACACACATGCATCCAGCAAATACAGTATTTTTCTAATTCCTGAACATGATAAGCCCCTCCTTTTATTTAAGATGTATTTAATTTCTGTCAGTAATTTTGTCGTTTTCTGTATTGAGACCTTGCACGTCTTTTTTTAGGCATGGGATGTTGATGATTCTAGGAAAAATGGTATCTTTCTAACACTTCATTTTCTAATAGTTTCCACAGTAGAAAAATGCAGCTGATTTTGTACATCAATCATGTGGCTGACTGTATTTTCCAAAGATGGTCCGATCCCATGAATATATCTTCCCTCCCACCTGGATCCTCCATGGATTCCGTTCCCTACCCCTTCAACCTGTGAACCTTTGTCATTTCTGCAGTGAGTTTAGGAGTTCGAGGTTGATCCAGGAAGTGATAAGACCAAAGCCATCACACAAAGCTTTATTTGGATACTGCCTGGACTGGGTTGCAGGAGGGGGAGTACCAGGAAGAGACCATCTAGGGATGGTGGCATGGGACCACTTCAGGGTGGGGGGCGGCTAGGGCAAGAGCACAAGGTGATGTCACTCGGCAATAAGGTGTGGAGTCTCTGGGTCACAGGGCCCCAAGGGCAGCAGTATTTGAGAGCGCCAGGCTTTCTCATCTGGGTTAGCAGATGGTGAATGCAGCTGTGGAGTACATAAAGGAGGTAGGGTTTAACTGACTAAAAATGTGATTTGGGGGACCATGTTTAAATCCGTTGGCTGTGTGGGAATTTGAGTTTAGCAGCAGCATGCTTTGGGTTGATGGCCCTTGCCTACTTTGGAGAGGTGAGCACAGGGCCATTGTGGCTGGCACACAGGCCGTCTTGACTTGTTCGTGGAATGCTTCTGCAACCAGCAGACTGAGCAGAAGTTCCAGTGAAGCCATCGTCATTTAAGAGCCTGCTTACATTTAGCGACTGCGTTATGTTGTTTGCTGCAGAGCCAAGTAGAGAGTTGTGTTCCTGTCTGTCTTTTCCCTCTGGAGTCTGCCTTTTTTTTAAACTTTGCCCTATCTGCCATAATTGTCATAATAGATAATATCCATAACTATTTTCAGTTGTGCCTTCCTATCTGTGTTCTGTCACTTTCCGGAACTGCTCTTTCTGGGCCTCCCATCCCCCTCTGCTCTGGATGGTAGTTGTGCAGACTGGCTGAGCTGTCACCAAGCTCTCGCAGGGGGTCCCGTGTCCTCTGTGACCTTGGTTGACTCCCTCCTTCAGTGGCCTGTGGCCTGTGGTAGCTTCCCAGGAGAGGGTACATGGGAGGAAAATCCTTTGAAGTTGTGTATCTGGAAATACCCCTATTCTGTTACACTTGGTGGAAGTTCCGCTGGGATGGATTTAACTGAAGGGCATTTTCCCCTGAAATTCTTTGATCATCGTCATCTTTTATTTCCTCACACTCAGATTGCTGCTGAGAAGTTCAGTGTTCTGGTTCTTACGCCTTTGTGCGTGGTGACGATCGCTTCTTTTTCTCATCCTCTTTCCCCCATCCCCTCCTCAAGAACCCCCTGCTTTTACTGGTAGGCCTTTGAGAACTCCATGAGGGCAGATTCAGTTTCTTCTTTTTCATCCTTTCCACTCATAGGGTGTGGATTAATGTCCTGTCTTCTTTTTGTCCCTCTGGATGTAAACTTCTTAAGTTTGCTTAGTATTGTTATAATGGGGTCTTGGGAAGAAGAGAAGTGTGTCCCCATGTTCATATTTTTTTCACCAAAGATTGCTTTTTAAACCTCTTTAAATAGAGGAAAATATACTTAAGGAAACTCAAAATAATTGGGCCATGATCCTAGGACGTTCTTTTTTTTTTTTGAGTCGGAGTCTCACTCTATCGCCCAGACTGGAGTGCAGTGGCATGCTCCTGGCCACCGCAGCCTCAACCTGCTGGGCTCTGGCGATCCTTCCACCTCAGCCTTCCAAGGAGCCGGAACTACAGGTGCGTGCTACCACGCCCGGCTAATTTTTTTGATTAATTGTAGAGATGAGGTCTCACCAGGTTGCCTGGGCGGGTCTCGAACCCGTGGGCTCAGGCAATTCACTCACCTTGGCCTCCCAAAGCGCGAGATTACAGACTGAGCCACCAAGCCTGGTTGGGACATTCTTTGGAGCATAATATTTTGCAGTGATGATAGCGGACTCGTGATGTTAATTTCTTTGAACTTTCTGTTAAGGAAAGCACTTCTTGCTGGTTCTTTGAATGGAATGCAGGCTCCGTGGTCTGGTCATCGTGGGCCTCTAAACATGATTTTTTTTAAAAGCTAGCAATCATTCTGAATAAAAATAATCATTGCCAATACTTTAAAAGTTGTCCTTTTAAAAAAATTATTAGTGTAACTCTAGCCAAAGTCATTCTGCCAAATGACTCTGACTGGAATGCAAATACAATACAAAACGCCAAACTCTGTCAAACACATGTTTATTTCTGGTGTTATCTACCAGGATAGCGTTTTAATGCTGCCGGCATTCCCTGGAACATCGCACTGTCCCCTCGCCTGGCTAACTGTGTCCTTCAGCCTGGAAAACCCTTCCAAGTTCCAGTTGGATGGCTCCACCAAGTTCCCCAAACGCCCTGCTTTCCCTCTCAGAACATGTATGTTCTACCGTAATTAACATTTTACTCTACAAATGCGTAAACTCCACAAGAGCCGAGATTATATCTGCCGTATTTTACTCACAGTCATAATGTCTGACACGTAGATGTGCTTACCAGTAGTATAAATTAGTGAACAATGAGTGACTTCAAATGCGTAAGCGTGGTTCTTGCCAAGGAAGTGGCAATCCAGGACAAGGGTGACAACAGGCAAGCACTGTTCTGTACAGTATTAAGAACTGTAAGAGTGGTGAGGAAGCAAGGAAATACACTGGGAACCCAGCAGATGAAGCTCCCAGGGAGATCTGGGAAACATGACAGTTTTAAAGGCTGGGTAGGTAGAATCCAGGCACATGAATCAGTGCCACTGAGGCAAGAAAGCTTCTGGTCTTCAGCAAGTTGTGGCTTAAGGCAGTGTCTTCAACTCATGGTCTCTGAAATGTGTCATATTTTGACACAATCATAACTCTGCTTTTACTTAGCTCACTGATGTTTTAAGTCTATTAAGTGGAATCTTCTCTTTAAGGCTGTATGTTTCCTTTCACTAGGTGAGGTGTCTGTCTCCCTTCCCCCACCCGCCTTACCCCACTTTCTGAAGAAAATCAGGAATAGGGGTCAGGTGGTTGGGGCAGGCATAGAGAGCAGAATTTCTCAAACTTCAACACGCATACAAATCACCTAAGAAATGCGGGTTCTGATTCAGGAGGCCTGGGGTGGGGCCCATGACTCTCTGCTCCTGACTAGAAACATGTTCAAGCTGCCATCCCAGACCACACTTTAATTAGCAGGATCCGCACAGGAGCTCTAGCTGTGAAACCGTCACAGACAGAGCTGCAGAAACCTGAAGAATATTCTCTGGTTACTTGCTCTGGCCCCCCTTCCTTCGTATTCTTCATTCTTAGCCACGAACAGGTATTTTTTATTTATGATTCCTTTAGATCTTTAATAATCCGGTCTGTAAACATTTTGGAATGGGGGGGTCACGTGATTTTACTTATATTGCAATGTTTTCTTTGTTAATATGGATGGTGGGTGCATGGATATTCATTCTTTTTTATACTTTTTGCACATCTGAACTTTTAACAAATAAATTGAAGAATAGTTTGAATTGTAAATATGTGGAGTCTTCCATGTAATAGGCACTTGTTATTTATCATTTTGCTGTTAATAAAGTTAAAGAATTTGACCAGACTAAAAGCAAACAAGCAAAACCTTTCCGGGCAGGTTGTCTATCCTCCTCAAGAACTCAAGATGGCGCCACAGTCTTAGCCATAAGGGACACTTGCAGTCCTAGATGCTGTCACCGTATGTAAGGAAAAGGTTTCTCCAGATGACGTGTTACACCTCTTATTTTCCGGGCTGAAGATAAGAGCTTATTTTCTGGGCTCAAGAAGACAAATTGCTCTGCAGATGGAGGATCGTTTTTTGTTGGTTTGTGGAATAAAGATGGTCACATCAAGAACCTTTTTCTTAAAGTTCTTTTAGATCCTTTTTAAAAAGTTAGTTAAATTTCATATATTCAAGATTAATTGCAATTTCTCAGTTTTGAAATTCTTGGATTTTTTTTTTTTAGTATTTTCATTTCCCCCAGAAAGAGAGTGATTCCTAATGTTATTTATTGATGCTCTACTAACATATAATCACAGAATTTAAGCTAAAAGGGGCTGAAGACATTAGATCAGTGAGCTAACTTGACAAAACATAGGCCTCCCGTTTTGCTAAAGTTTTCTTTGAGTTTCTGTCCCTTGCAACAGGAAAACCCTAAGACACTCCTTGCAACAAGCCTTCCTAGGGAGTGTGCAGTTTTCAGATGGAGCATCTTGACCGAGCTCTCTGTTCTGGCTTCAGAGCAAGCTGCATTCTGACCTCCCATGGGTGGGAGTGTCTTGCTTGGTGGGTACAACTCCCAGCCTCTTTTTTGCAGTAAAGAGTAAACACACGTAGATGGCAGTCATGATTTGATCAAGCCAGTGGTTCTCAATCTTTAGTGGAAATTAGAATCACTTGAAGGGCTTCTTGTTGAATCGCATATTGCTAAGTCTGAGGTCAAGGTTAAGGACTTGCTGTACCACCAGGATCTCAGCTGACACGACTGCTGCAGTCTGACTATACTTTGAGGACCACTGGATTAAGCTGACATTGGAACAAAGCAACGGTTTGGAAGCATTCAGGAAAATGAGCCCAACTTCTTCAGGGAGTCTGATGTGCACAAAGAGTTCATCTTTGCCACTGTGCAGTTAGCTTTTCTTTAAAAGAAAATAATGTAGCTTAGCTGTTCATGGGGGAGAAATATTAAAAATATGGACAGCAAGGCGCCCAGTCATGGCGCAAAGTGTCGCAGAGTGAGTGGGGCCATCAGAGAGGACAGGCCTGCCTCACAGAGTGGCTGGCCGGCGCGTGGCGGGTCCCTTTAATACTTGATTTAAGTTTTAGCTCAGACTTCCTTTCTACCTCCCCGCAGGTCCCCTCCAACAGCTGATGGAGAAGCTCTACCATTATGCTCTCACTGTGTTTTATTTTAAGAGTGTGACTCTTGCTGAAATAGTATGCGTCATTGACTTTAACATGAATGGGTTTTAAATCCTTCGTTTAGTTGCAATGGTGGCTAATGTCATTTGAGACATCCCTCTGCCTTTTCCTGGGCCTGTCCTTTGACCCTTGACCCTTCTCCCTATTTAGTCAGCTCAGCAATTCCATGATCATTGTCTTGGGAAGGGCTGTGGCAGCTGAAAGCAGAGACTAGTAGAGTCTCCTCTGGTTCAAGCAGGACACTAGTGCACAGGCCACAGACTTAGAACTCAGCAGCAAGAAAGAGCCAGACTTCCCCACCCAGCCCACTACCCTCAGACTATCTGAGGCTTCTCAGGCTGGACGTGAGGTTCAAGGGACGTGGAGGGCTCCAGAAGGCAGCAACAGCTGTGGGTGTGGACTCGGACCAACCCTGAGGACAGGTGGATGTCTGGAGGCATCACCAGATTGCTCGGGATGGCTTTGGTTGTCTGGTAGAAAGGAAGTCTGAGCTAAAACTTAAATCAAGTATTAAAGGGGCAGTATAGTGATGTGTGCTTGGGCTCCAGCCCCTGCGTAGTGCTGTGAAGGCCTGTGCGTGGAAGTCCTGAAGACTCAAGGCTCTGGAGTAGGGAGGGAGGGCCTAAATGTGAGGGGCTGGGAGGGAGGCTCCTGGGACCAGGACTGGCCTGTGCTGTGGGTCCTTATGCTCCCAGGGCCGCCCCCAAGGAACTGTGTGCTCTGCTCCAGAAGCCGGGGACACCATCAGAGGAAGGATCAGCATCAGCTCACAGTCACCTCTTTCTTGAAGCCTTTGTGAATACCTCCAGAAGAATATGGTCATTCCTCCTTGGGCTCCCAGAGGGTAAAAGCTGGTAGAAGGGCCTATGGAAGACTGTCTACTCTCATCCAGTCTTGGGCCATGGTGACTACTGGCCAGCAGGGTTAGAAATCAGGCAGAAAAGTTTGTCACAGAGTGAGGGAGGGCCAGGACAGGCTGAAGTCCGCCGGCATCTCTGCCTTTGTCTCTCACTGTCCCAGACCACGCTGACGCTGCAGCCTCACTTCCATCCAAATCTTGTGCAAACTTCTCTTCTGGTTAACTGTAATCTAGACCCATATGGGGAAGAGGATTCTGGAAAAAGTAATTCCAGATTATTGTGTTTCCACTACAACACGCTGCTGCCCACAGAACCCTCTTGGAGAGATGAGAGCAGTACCCATAAAAGCATAATCTATCATTTTTAAAAGGATTACTCTGATTGCTATGAGGAAAATGGATCATAGGACCAACTGTGCAAACAGGGAGGCAGGGCTGGGGGCGACCACTGCCATGTGATGGGGGCAACCTAAGCAGCAGGGAGTGGGGGGTGGGGGGGGTGCGACATTTGGGAGGGGATGTGTTGTGAGGTGGTACCCACAGGCTCTCTGCTGATGGGCTGAATGTGGCCTAGGAGGAGAAAGGAGAAGTTACGATGACCAAGGTGTGGGCCTGAGCCGATGGTGGTGCCATTTCTTGAAAGGGGAAAGACTGGGAGATAAATGGGTTTGGGGGCTGGGAGAAATGAAAGATCTTCTTTGGACACGTTGAGATTGAGGCGCCTGCTGGATATGTAGGTCAGGGTGTAAATAGTTGATCACGGTGCCACTCTGGAGTTTAGGAAGGGGCTGGAGCTGCAGGCTGGGTTTAAGAGTCATCCACATACAGACGTTCCAGGAGTGTAGCATGAGGAGCGAGATAACAGAGCCATAGGCTGGGACATATTGTTGGGAGAGTGATTATTGATAGGACGTAGGTCTGAGCACTAAGGCAATTCAACATTAGAAATCAGAATGAAGAGGATGCTGCCCAGCAAGAAGTGGGAGGTGAGAACGCCCAGAGGAGGGCTTCTGTGGGTCCAAGAAAGATTGTTATTTAAGATAGAAGTTAACGGCCGGGCGTGGTAGCTCACACCTATAATCTCAGCACTCTGGGAAGCTGAGGTGAGAGGATTACCTGAGCCCATGGGGTCGAGACCAGCCTGGGCAAATGAGCGAGATCTCATCTCTACAATAAATCAAAAAATTAGCCGGTCGATGCTGCAGTGGCCATGAGTGTGCCTTTGCACTCCAGCCTGGGCAACAGAGTGAGACTGAATAAAAAAAAAAAAGATAGAAGATAACACAGAATGTTTGCACTCTGATTGGAGTGATCAAATCATAAAAGGGCTCATTTTAGGGGCAAGGTAATTTGGTGGCTGAGAAAGCATAAAAATGGAGTGTTATTTGGCATGGTAAGGGTTTTCCAGTACCAGTTGACATTACAGGCATCTTCTGCCTTGGTGTTTATACTCCTTATACCCTGCTGTCCATGTTTATACAGCATCAGTCAGGATGCTTTTGACTGCAAATAACAGAAAACCTGACTAAGCTTGCTTAGACAGTTAGGTTATGGCCAGTGAAAAGTCTTCAGGCATGATTTGATCTAGTCGCTTGGTGCGGTCACCAGAGATTTCACTTTGCCCATCATCCTGTACTGCTCTCTGGTATGTCAGCTGCATAGAAGACTTACTTCCTCTGGGTCTCAGGACGACTGCCAGCAGCTCTTTTGACTACGTGTCTCTTCATTGCGTTCATCAGGAAAGGGAGCATCCAGCCATTCCCAGAGACAGCCCTGGGAGTCACCCTTAAGTCTTGACTAGGTCACATGCCCATCCCAAGCCAGCCATGAAGACACGTGCTGGCTGGCAAAGCTGGGACCACCTGATCCTCACTGAAAGCAACGGTGTCAGGGAGGGCGAGTGTGTGCATGCATTGTTAGCACCTAAGTGAATCATGCCGTGACAGTAGTACCTGGAAAATTGCAGGGGAAAGGGCCAGTGTTAAACACACAACCTGGAACAGGCACAGGGAGCATCTAGGAATAAGGTGGTTTACTACTCGATGGTTGTTGCTTCTTAGAGTGTAGGCCACCGGCTCTAACTAAGATGACATGCCCTTAGAGTTCATGAGTATTCATCTCTTATGTGAAAGTCAATTTCAGTTAATAATTTAAGATAGTAAAAATGTCTCTTCAAAGCACACAAGTTTGGCTTCCTAACAGTTCGCTTTATGGGGCACACGATGTCCATAAAGAAGCATAATTTGGCTCATGGGAGGAGAGGAGATTCTGGACACTGGCCAGCAGCTTGTAGTGCAGGTTCTGCTCCAGGGCCAGCGACAGTGTTGACTTCAGCAGCAGCTGTGACGTCTCAGCAATAAGGAGAGCGGGGCAGCCCGGGGAGAGGCTGCCCTTCAGGGGGAAGCTGTCCCACCTCGGACAAGGCCTTTCTCAGGTCTGTCATGACTCGCTTCCCCACAAGCAGCCAGAGACCTTATTAGTACCCCAACCTGTTTTCAGTTGCCAAGCTTTTCATCGTGGGATAATTCAAATTCCTTAGATTATGAGGCTATGAATTACATAATGCTGTAATTATTCCCGGCAGGGAAGTGTCCAGACAGGTACCCGCTCCTGTGCCTGTCCTGCCCCTCATGTCACCACTGAGCTCTTTGTCCCAAGTAGCCCCATGAGAACAGGAATCCAATAATGGCAAAAGCGCCTTTTCTGAGGACATGCACCTATGCTAATTTCTCCTTTGTTGACTGTGCTGCACATGCATCCGCTTTCTCTGATACAACAAAACACGACAAGAGGCAAGACTGAGCCTCTCCAGCATCCAAACAGACCGAATATGGCAAAACCACCACCACCAAACACCAACTGAAAAAAACCAACCGCTGGTCTGCTTCCTATCATCTCTCCAAAATGGCTGCCATTTTTACAGGGCTACCAAAGGTTTGCTTCACTCATTCTTCCTTAGATGTGGTGTTATACCAAACATTTCATGTTTAAAGTTTTATTGACAATGTTCAAGCTGTTCGGAGCAAAGGAGCAAAATGGATTTAGCATGGATTAATGGCTGGATAGTGAACCAAGTCTTTGCTCATTGTGATCGCCTACTGTCTTTGTGGGCCACGGCGGGCAGGTGTACCATCGGATGTTTTTCTTCGACAACCACCACCCAGCCCTCCACAGCAGGAAGCAGTTTTATGACCCAGGGAGGTGCCAAGAACCTCAATTTCATCTCTAGTTGGAATTCTCTTTTAATACAGGTGATAGAACAAGACTGTTCTGAGCATTCGAGTGGAGCGCTCACTATTCTAGAGGAAACAAAGTCAACTCAACTCAGACGTGGCCGGCGATTTGTCTGTGCAGTTCCTCTAATGGAGCTGAAACCACGAGCTAGACCAGTCCCTGTCCGCAAAGAATGCTCAGCCTAGTTTGCTTTTAGTTAACTCCAGAGACTCCATCCATTTATCTGTCTCCCTATCTTTATTATCTTTTTCTTTCAACATAATAATCCAAAGAATTTTTCTTTTTTACTTATCTCCAATCTTTACCCACAACTCAAATGCCCACGGGAAAATAATCTCCTCCTCTAAGTCTGTAGCAGACTGTATCATTTTCCTCCCAACTGCTGCCACGTGACTGTGGTGTCTTCTGCTTGCGGAGGTGGCATGCGAACAGAAGTGACAACGGGCCAGTATGGAGCAGAAATTTTAAGAGGTAACTTAAAGCAAGAAGCTGTGGTTGCCTGTCTCTCCTAGCTCTCGCTTTTTCCTCTACCCTGATCCAGATCAAGACTTCTCCAATGGTTTGGGTCCTAGAATGAGAAGACAGTGGGAGGAACTGCAGACAACCTGCAGTCACCAAAATGCAACATAAGTGAAAAATAAAAATATGCTGTTAAAGGTTGCTGAGGTTCTTAGGGTGATTTGTTACCACAGCAGAGCTGACTAATGCAAATACCAAATCATAAATAATCAATGGAAGATACAATAAATAAAATAGTAAAAATTCCATCACCTTTATTTATATAAAAGTATATTAAATAAATTATCTCAATATATACAAATAGAATAATATTACCTATATAAATAGAAAATCCCCATATATAAAACCTTTCTTAAAAACTACATAAACATATCCATGTCAACCATAGAAGCTTTAAGTACCTTAAATCTTAAACTCTGTGTAGTCTGTTTGTATGGTCTTACAAAAATATAGTTAGCGCTCAAAAGTTTAATCAATACCACCTGGTCAGTTAAAGTGCTAAACTGGAAAGCATATTAGGAAGGTGCTCAAAATATCAAAGTCTCCTGCATTTAACACATTCATATAAAGTTTGCCTATTGTTTGGACCCTCCAAATGTACCCTAACAATTAAACCCTCAACAGCATGTTACAGACACATATGTGAGAAAAGTCCACTCACTTTCCATTTTACTTTCCTACACGATTTGAAGTCAGCCTCTCAGAAGTTCTTCAAATGTCCACCCAGGATTATTTAAGGCAGTTGTTCCTTTGTTTTTGCCTGGATGACCTGGTTTCTCCTTGGGTGCAGAAGATGTCATCTAAACATGACGTGTAAAAGGTGCCATAGTGTTACTATTTTAAAAACCTGTAATTGGTTGTACCGTTCACCACATTTCAAAGTGACTAATGCTGATGTCAAAACCAAAATGCTAATTGGAACAACAGGTCAGATCAAGAGCTTTCTAGGACCCAAGGGTCTTCCGGCTCTGAGATACTCATTTGTGTTTCCTTGTGCTCTCTTCTCATAAAGGTTCTTGGTCCCAGTGCAATGCATCATCTGTAGTGTCGGCAGCTTTATGCAGCATGCAGTGGGGAGTTCTCCTTCCCACCGCGCTCCCTGCGGGCCTTTCTGCACTTGTTTATAGAAAGGGACAGGATGATGACAAGGATGATGACCACAAACACCACCGCTCCAATGATGAAGAACATTTCTGAAAAACAAAGAGCGTCAGGTCAACACGTCTCCCTGATCAGCAGGCAGAATGGAGGGCATGACCCAAATGACGGCATCCTGCTGTTGCACAACCTAAAATCTCTCCCTTCTACTCTTTCCACCACACTTAGGAGTCTGTGAAACCTTAGATGTTTTACAGGAATTGCTAATGGCTAACAGCACTCAGTGGGCATTTAGTAAGTTGAATAATGTTCACAATCTAGAAAACACACAGAGTTAGAGGTAAGAAACAAGTGGCTAGAAATGGTGCTGAGTTTGGTGGCAGTGACTCCAGAAGATAAACTGTAAGCACAGAGAGATAGACCTGACGACCAGGAACAAGTGAAAAAGATGGTAACTGGCTTGTGCAGCAAGACTGCTTCACGATGGAGGTGGCACATGAGATATACACAAAGGACACGGTTCAGCAGACAGAGAGCAAGTGGGGACCAGAGAGCGAGGCGTGTGCAGGGGCAGCAGGATTAGAGCTTCAGTATGGGGTCTCTGAAGTCTGTGGTGGGAGGGCCCGGGGACACAGGGCCAGAGAGAAAGAGAACTCTCTCCTAATGTCAGTGCAATAAACAGGACAGGGCAATTTATTTTAAAGTGTTAAAGTCTCATCTTAGCAAGGCACCAGGTCAGCATGACCACTCACTGACTTGGTCCCTGACGTTCTCAGAGCACCTTCCCTGGAGGCCTGGAGGGAGACCCATAGGCTCTCGGCCATGTGCACGGCCTGGACGCAGCAGCACTTCTAGTGAGGCCCCCACCCGCCCCCGCACAGCATGGCTGCGCTCCCAGTGTGTGCACATGTGTCGGTCATCTGCACACACTAGGTAGATTTCATATACTCAGTCCCTCCCCTTCATGGATGAGACTTCATAGCCTCTGTGGCAACAGCCCATGCTGGGTATTCACAAATGTCTTTCGGTCCAGAAGCCACCCCTCAGGATCAGAATTTAAGCAGGAAAAACTGCCCAGAGAAATCTGTGATTTCATGCTAAGTCCTACACATAATTTGTATACCTGGTACTCAGCAGAGAGCTTAGCACACGGCAGGTTCTCAAGAAAATCCTTGCTAACACAAAGGAACAACACAGCAGCATGTCTAAATGCCCCAGATTTTAAGAGTACCAAAAGCAAAAGCAAAAACCAAAAACCCAGGGAGGGTGCTCCCTGAATATTTAACAAGAGAAGAAAGACTATTCCAGCTATGAGGGCGAAGCAGCCCTCTAGAAGACGCCCATGCCTCCAGAGGATGACAGGGTCACTCACCTCGAAAGTCACCTTTTCTTTTGCTGGTGCACTCAATGAGGCTTTCTGCACTCTTCTGGTTCACTTTTCGGGATGGAATCACTGCTTGGACATTGAAACAGTAGTTTTCTCCTTTGTCCACATCAATCAAAAACTCGTTAGTATTTGTCTTGGCTGTTCTCTGTGAAAAGACAGAGTTCTTAATTCGTCTGGGCTCAGAGAGGATTCTTTCCCCTTTATGAAGTCATCGTGGAAGTAAAACCTAGGCTCTAAGCAAAGCCTACAAGGATCAGAAGAAACTTGGCTAATCAGCTCCCGCAATCACTGCTAAAAATGCCCTTTCCAAGACAGAAAAGATTCAATGTAGGCACATCCAACTCAGTTTAGCCCCTTTAAAAAACATCGCCAAAAAAGAAACCAAGGCTGGAAGAAGTAATTGGCTAGATACACATTGTGTCTTTGGGTCCTCGGAGGGAGAAGCACTCAAGCTGCTGGGGCACTGGGGAGAGAGTCTGGTCCAGCCCCTTGTCTGAGGACCTGGGTCTCCAAGGGGCCCGGCCAAGAGTTGCAGGAGAGTCACAGGCAGGACTCAGACCTCTTGTCCTCCCCCACACCCTGCCTCTGCCCCCCTCCTACTCCACCACACCACCCTCCAACAACCCTGTTCTGCTGCTTTTGAACTGGGGAAGAAACAGACTATAAAATCAAGCGTTCACAGTTTCAAATAAGTCATGAGAACACATGAAAACATTCTCACCTTTCCTGTGCTTGACGCTTTCCAGTAATAAAGTGTATAACTTAATTCCTTGCCGAAAACATCACGGAGGCTTAGAAAGGTACCGTTCACTCTGACTAAGGTACGTGTGTCCTGTACGGTCACACTCAGTTTTGTCCCAACTTGTTCAAAACTCTGAATTGTTGGCTGTCCGAGGTTTGCTGAAACAAAGGGAATGAACTTGGCTAGAACCAAAGACAGCTGAACAAAATAAAGCCCCACTTAGTTACCAAGTTAACACTTAGCATCTTCATCGAAAGTGCATGCATGGACCCACACCCTGACAGCAGTAGGCTGGGGAACCAGAGCCGAAACCCAGACACCCTACAGCAGCGCTGCCCAGCAGGACTACGCCAGAGCCGCAGACATCATTTTTAACTTCCTTGGCAAAAAAAAAAAAAGTGAAATTAATTTTCATAATATATTTTATTTAACTAAATACAGTTGACCTTGAACAACATGGGCACAAACTGCACAAGTCCACGTACATGCAAGTTTCTTTCCATAACGGTTATATTGGCAATGCCCGCCTCTCCCGCCTCCTGCCTCCTTCTACCTCCCCCAGCTCTTCCTCGTCTGCCTCCCCCAGCCAAGAACCTCCTCGCCCTTCTCCTCAGTCTCCTCGACGTGAGGATGATGACAAGGGAGACATTTAAGGTGATCCACTCTCACTTAATGAATAGTAAACCTATCTTTCTTCCTTATGATTTCCCTTTTTTTTTTTTTTTTTGAGTTGGAGTCTTACTCCTTTCCCAGGCTGGAGTGCAACGGCACGCTCATAGCCACCCCAGCATCGATCTGTTGGGCTCAGGCAATCCTTCCGCCTCAGCCTTCCAAGCAGCTGGAACTAAAGGCGCATGCTACCACACCCGGCTAACTTTTTTATTTATTGTAGAGATGAGGTCTTGCCAAGTTGCCCAGTCTGTTCTTGATGATTTTCTTAATAACATTTTCTTTGCCCTAGTTGACTTTATTGTAGGAATGCAGCATATGATGTATATATAACACACAAAGTATGTATTAACCAACCACTTAGGTTATTGGCAAGGCGTCTAGTCAACAGTAGGCTATTAGTGGTTTTTTTTTTTCTTTTTGAGTCAGAGTGTCACTCTGTCACCCAGGCTGGAGTGCAGTGGCACGCTCACAGCCACCGCAGCCTTGACCTGTTGGGACTCAGGCGATCCTTCCACCTCAGCCTTCCAAGTAGCTGGAACCATAGGCATGTACCACCACACCCAGTTACTATTTTTGATTTATTATAGAGATGAGGTCTCACCAAGTAGCCCAGGCTGGTCTTGAAGCCCTGGGCTCAGGCAGTCCTCTCGCCTCCACCTCCCAAAGTGCTGGGATAACAAGCATGAGCCACTGTGCTCAACCAGTGGTTAAATTTTTGAGGCATCGAAAGTTGTACTGGACTTTTGACTGCATGGGGCGGGGGTCAGTACCTCTAACCCCTGCATTGTTCAAGGGTCAGCTGTATCCATGTGGAATATTATCACTTTAACATGTAATCAATACAAAAACATTAAAATCGTTTACATCTTTTGAAGCGCTTTATGTATTTTATGCTTATATCAATAGCCATCTTTCAAGTGGTCAATAGCCACATGTGGTCTGTGGCAACCATACCGAACAGTACAGTAGTGTAAGATTCCATATTTTAGGTATAAAAAATTCAGGTCTGCAAGAAAACCCAGGAAGTGGAACCTCAAGGAACCTGTTTTAACCACCAGATCTCTGCAGTGGCTCAATTATCTTGTATGCTTTGGTTAAATGGCAGTAAAACAAACATCAACTCTATCGAGTCACAAGGCAAAGTAAGTGATGCACACACAAAATAAACATATACGATATTTTCTGTCTTGCATCAACAGAGGATCTGAAGTGGCTTACAAAAATCTCAAGAACTCAAAGAGGAAATCATGGGCTGTCACCAGCTGAGGGAGCATGAATATCAGTGACCCTGCACAGTCACTGGGGCGGGGGGAGGTGTTATATAGCTGTACTCCAACCTAGGGCCGTAAGAGACATACAAGTAGAAGCACTGGAAGGTCTGAAGGCAGGCTCTTCCAAATGAGAGCCCTGGAAGGCAGCCATATCCACCTCGAGTAAGGCCCCCTATTTTGATCTTCAAAGGAGACACTGGAGGACAGAGGCTGATCGATTGTCCATCCATGCTTTCTCTCCAGCATTCCTACATCGAGAAACTGTCTCTCACTAGGCTGTTGGGGTAAACAAAAACACCAACAGCACAACACTTGCATTCTAGCCAGCAAGCCTGATGTCACCCTTCTCAATGTGCTACATGTGCTTATCTAAAATACTCAGCTCAAAGCCATCATCGTGACAGGAATATTTAAATCTCTTACTTGACAGGACCGTCCCAGCTTACCGTATGAGATCCCAGGGTCAGCTCAGGGCAAAGCTGAGGAGGAAGGAATCCCACATTCCCAACATAGGCATGAGGGAGGCGGGCCAAGGGCTGGGCAGGTGCTGACACATCATGGGACACAAGTCAGGGCCCACCAATTGGCAAGGACCAGCAAGCCTAGTCATGGGCTCTGGGGAAACTGTGAACTTTCCCTGTAGCTTTGTGACCATTTGTGAACAATCCTAAGCTGAGATTTTCTTGTCTGATGATGGGACAGAAAATTCATGAAATATATGATATAGAGAGGGAAAAACGGAAACCCCAGCCTTGGCGCATTTCCTATCCCTGCCCCACTGCCCCCCAGCACATTCACCTGGTTACGGTAGGATCTGGGGACAGACTGACCAAACCCCAAGTCCACATTCTGTGAACTCCCACCACATCTGGAATATGTGAAGGGTGGTGGCACTTGCCATTTCTGAGAAAGATGATGTGTTTATGGATAAATACTTTTCATGTCATGGTTTCTAAGGGTTGCAAGCGCACAAGAACATTCAGAGTGTATAACAACAGAAATGACAGGCTTTCAAACTGAGTACTTACTGTCCAGGTAAGGCATGAACTCTGGGGAGTTCTGGAAGGGAGGCTCCTCAGAACCCATGGTGCCTGCGTCCCGGGCAGGGTAGGAGAGGACCCGCGCCATGTATGTCTGCCTCACGTCCCTCACAGTCTCCTCGGTGAGGTCACACTCCGTGTCTGCTATGTAGAAACATTTGGTCTTCCAGTCTCCCAATCTAGAGCTGAAGAAGAGAAAGAGGGAGAAAAGGACACGGAACATCATCGTTTGCACCCAGAGATGGACCGTGCACCCTGGCCATGTTCTGCACTGAGAGCCCCAGCCATACTGACAGGCATTCATAATGCTGGGTGTGGAGATGCACACTCGAGTCCCCTGAGCAGCCCAGGGGGGTACACTGTGAAGCCTTGTTTCTACCGAGACAAAGTGAGATTGGCGACTGGCTCAGAACCACACAGTCGACTCTGAACCAGACATCCGCTAGGCTCCTGAGTCTGTGCTCTTGACCATTTTGTTAAATATCTTTCTTGGAATGTGGGTGCATTGTCATGGTCATACGGGAGAAAGAACAATCCAACTGTT
Organism: Tarsius wallacei; assembly: GCA_963574415.1. NCBI lineage: Eukaryota > Metazoa > Chordata > Mammalia > Primates > Tarsiidae > Tarsius > Tarsius wallacei. Next base: position 29,432 of record CAUYQG010060287.1, on the reverse strand, counting down.
TAGGGTAGTCTATGTGTTATATTGTATTACATTCTGTTTGCCATATCACATTCTACGTTCTAAGCAGAATACAGTCTGTAGAGTAATAAAGTCTATATGATAATCTGTTGTATACATATTGTATCCATCATGACCATTATCAGTGTGGTTGTTAGTGATTTACTATTCTTCATATGCCAGGCACTGTACTGGACTCTTCACACATGCTAGTTTATTTGATGTAATCCTTCTAAGAAGATAGTGTTTTGTTTTTTTACACATGAGGACATTAAAGCTCAGAGACACTGGTCACTTGTCCAGGGTCACAGGTAATGAGTGGCAGAGCTGGGTCTGTCTGCCTCGTTATACTCCATGCCTCCCTCACTTTTCCAAGACATGAATACATCTACCTCACTGAAGGCTACAGAGTAATGACGCAGGCAGTACCTATTAACAAATCTGAGAACAAAGGCTAAAGACAGCTCTTTCTTTTGTAAGACATTGAAGGGAAAAAATGATTTAGAGGGCTTCTACTGAAAACAGAGATCTTCTAAATGACCCAGACAATTCCTAGGTTCAGTGTCACTACAGCTTATCCTGTGGAAAGTGAGGGTTTCATTGCAGGGGGCGTGGCTCCAGAAGCTTCTTCTAGGCTAGGGACTCACGACAGGAAGGAGGGAAGGGGCCTGCCGAGACAGCAAGAGACACCTGAGAGGCAGCGGTGCACCAAACTGGGGAGCTCTGGACTTCAGGCCTGGTGCAGATACCACCTCAGGGCAGTGACAAATTAATCCCTCGCTTCCCAGAGCAAGTTTCCTCATCTGTCAATGACTGCTCTGGCCTTTTAGCAGGAAGCCTGTCCAGCCCTGTGGGAGGGTGGGAGACGAGTGCAGGGCTCAGGCCCCCAGCACAGCAAGAGCTGGAAGAACGTTCTGGTGGAGGAGCACCGGAAGTTTTGGGCATCCCGGCAGGTTGTGTCCCTGTGCTCTGACATCTGCAGATCAGGGGCTGTGCTTGCCCAAATAATCAGGGGCTGTGCTCGCCTAAATAACCACAGCCTTATAAAGCCTGAGAACTTAAGAGTTGACAAAGGTTTATGTTTCGAGATCAGGTGAATCATTAACATATTCTCACATACCCCTTAAAAGTGCGGAGGAGGCAATCCCAAAATCTCATTTTCACTGTTTGGAAGGAAAGCATTTACTAAGGGAAGCTTCAGGTTTGTATCTGAGAAATCACACACCAACTAGTGGAATCTGAGTCGACAAGTTTGACCATAGTTGGAATCATGACTCAGGTTTTGACATTCCTCAATCTCTCTCTGTATCTACTAGCACATGAACCGAGCATACCCACTACCCTCCCTGTTGGTGTGGCAAAAGCTACCATGAAGTTCGTGAAAAACAAGAACACCCCCCGGAAAGACCCACCCCACGCCTGAGAGTTGCATTCCTACTGCTAGAAAGACTTGACAAAAGTTCAACAAAACAAAGCAGCAAGACGCCTTTTGTTTCAGCTGTTGATGCTTCTATGCCTTTCTGCAATGAGCGTGAAAGGAGCTTCCATGGTAGCGTCCTCTCCGTCCTAAGAGCTCTACCCAGTCTCCCGAACATTTCAAAAACCAAAAAATTGTCAAGAAAACGGCAAAAACTATCCAACAAGACGCAATCTTTAGACTGAAAATGCCAAAAGACTAGCTCCTGGAGACAGCCATCAGTCCAAGAAGAGGTGCCAGCCTCCGAGCAGCCCCAGACAGGGGAGTATTCTGCGCAGCCCAGTGACTCACGCATTCAGCCTCCTCCGCTGAGATCGTGTGCTACCAAATTTTGATTCACAGAGTTCAAAGATTAATGAATCAACCACTGCTTGAGGGCAATGTATACCATCCGAATTCCTCCCCACCTCTCCCGAACGTGTTGAGCGGCTCAGTCTAGACAGCAAAAGAAAAAAAAAACAGCAGTGTTTAGGTGAGAGTATCTAATCCATCATGACCCAGAAGCACTCCAGTGCCACTCAAGAAGCCTTGGTCTCCACAGCTCACACTCGCTCCACTTATGAATTTTCCCACCATCTCCAAAAACAAGTCATATGTCCTAACAGTCTAACGTACAGAAACGTGGCAGGCTTGGGAGAATGTGGTGCTGGCCAGTAAACTGCCCTTTTCTTTGTCATCTGTTAAATAATCTCATCCAGTAAGCAGCTTTGAAGATGCATGTTCAGCACAGAGGGCAGAAACGTCAAGACCTGTAACACTTTTTTGCACCAGCTTACCTTATCTGAACAGTGTAGACATGATTGATGGGTCTGGGCTCCCACTCCAAAAGTGTCTTGAAATTAGTTGATTTCCAAGTTAAGTTATATGCTACCACTAGATCTGAAGTGCCTTTAAACAACAGAGAAACAGCTATTAATACTTCTCAGCATATGACTTTGTGGTTGATGGTATAAAACACCTTCCCGCCTGCCCATCACCATAAACCTCACATTTTTTCAACAACAGCTTCATTGCCGAATTATCAACAGAAAAACATATCTGATTTCTTTTTCTAGGCCCAGAACATCCTCCTGACAAGATCGGCCCTGTAATCCATGGAAACTGGCAATAATCTGGAAACCCTCTTTGGACATTATTCACTGGGAAGTCCTGTTATAACCTGACCAGGGTGCCAGGGTGTCCAGGGCCCAGCTTGGTAAGTTCAACCCACCAGGGAGGACCAGCTAGGAAGGGTTTTCAGTAGGTTATGGGAAAAGGCAAATCCCACACATGTGAGAACCACATCCAAATGGAAAAAAAAGCCAAATGTACTTTCTCCACTTTATCTGAAACACGGAGAGTTCCACAGAAACCAAGGTGGATGTATCGATCGGAAAGCTTTATTAGGAAGGCGTGCTTTGTCAATTCCGCGGGCCCGTCTCTGCCCTGCCCGAATAAGGGCGTGCACGCAGCCGGACCTGCTCATCCAAGTAACACTTTGCAAGGGGGCCGCCTCGACCCAAATCTAAAACAAAGACAACCAAGAAACGCCCGGGGCCGCTCTTTAGGAAGGGAAGAAGCGTACGTAAAGAAAGATAAGGTCTACACCTTCGACCGCTGACCCGTGCAGCCATGGACCCACGTCCCCACCACCGTCAAGGCCGCGACTCACAGGGAAGCTCTTTCCCTATGTGAAAGCGAGACCAAAGACCGGCGCGTCCAACAGCAACCCGCGCCCGAGCAGGCGTCTCCAGCAAAGGGTCAGCGCCTCGGGGCGCAACCACCTCCCTGCAGCCCCGCGGGCGCGCCTGGGACCCGGATCAGCCACCCCCGGCGGGGCGAGTCCTGCAGGCGCCGGGGGCCCCGACTGTCGCCTGCCTCCCACCGCAGCGCGCCCGGCTTCCGGGGCGGGGGACACTCACCTGCGGCAGCGGCCACCTGGGCGAGCGCCCAGCCCAGCAGCAGCGCGCGAGCCGCGGCGGCCTCGAGGCGCGGGGCCCGCGGCCGGGCGGGGAGAGCCATGTCCAAGAGCGGGAGCGGGCCGAGCGGGCTCCGTCGCGCCCGGAGACCGGGAGGCTGGGTGTAGGCGCCCTGGCCGGCCTGGGAGCAGAGGGGGGCGCGGAGCCCGGGTCTGGGGGAGCCCGCGCCCCGCGCGCTTTAAAGGGCGGCGCGGACACCCGCGCTCTGCCGGCCCGGCGCCCGCCCCCGCCGCCCCTCCCGACTCCCCGCCCCCGGCCCGGGTCACTCGCCTGCGCTGTGGGCGGCCCCGGCGAGTCCACACCCCTGCCCCGCCTCCTCCCGGTAGGAAACTCCGGGACCCTGCAAGGGGTGACTCACCCGTGATTCAGCCGCGCCGCGGAGCGCCGGGCTGCCCTCGGGCCCAGGTGCTACTGGGCTCCAGGACCCCCGGCCCCAGTCCCCAGGTCCCGGGCCACCCAGGTCCGCGACTCCGACGTCCAGCCCAGATGGGCTGCAGGTCTATGGGGAGGAGGGGGCGCGCTGGGAGGAGTCCTGGGGCTGAAGGACCGGATCCTGCCGGTGCGGGCCGGCGGGGACGGCGTTCACATCTAACAGTGCGGGCTCGGGTCTCCTCGGGCGTCTCCCGGCGCTTGCCCGCCGGGACCGGGGCTCCGGGTCCACATCCAAGCTGCGGGCTCCTCCCGCACCCGAGGGCCCAGAAACCTGTCGAGGGCCCGGGATGCCTGTCCAGGCCTTAGCGGGCCGCACCACGAGGGGACCGCACATGCAGGCGTCCCTGGAGCCAGCGGCCGCAGGGCCGGAGGTCGATGCGCCCACCACCCCGTCCTCGGGCTGAGGAAGGGCCGCCTCGGGTCTGGCCATGTGCCCTTGGGAGAATCCCAGCATGACATCTGCAGCCCTGCGGCTCCGGAAGGGATGGTTCCCACACTCAAGACGTCGTCTGTGGGACTGAGTTCCGCCCCAGTGCAGAGAAACAGAAATGAAATTGAGGATGCTAGTCTGGCTGGCTGCCACTGGCTTTCTGCTCTGGTTTTTCTGAATTAGTTTGGCTTCTCCTTCTGGGCCTCGCTGTAGAGCTGCGGGCATCTTTGAGAGCGTTCACTCTCGTACAGAGCTGCATCGTGCGCTCTTGTCAGAGTATCCCCCCTCGCTGTCTGTTATTACTAGGTAGTTGATCATTGCAGCACTGGAGAGTTTTCAGTGGGAAGGCGTCTGCTTCCCCTCTCGTCCCTCCACCTTTTCCTGGGGAGGTCGGTGGTGCACTTTAGTGCGTCCTGATCACATATTTCCACATAGCCTCCTGAGCCACAGCATTGCACGTGTTTTAAAACCTGTGCACAATTTTTCTACTCTCCCTTCGCCTGAAATGAAATAGCACATCCAGTTTAGCCCTGGAGTCCTTCCTCCCTAGAAGCAGAAAGCTGCACTTGCTGGTTTCCTCTCTGAGCTCTGGGCCAACTCCAAAACCCACAGAGTGTATGTTTGCAAAACTGAGCCATGCAACCTGGGGAGTGACTCTGCTCTCTGGGGTTGAAGGTAGCTAAAGAGAAATTGTTACACCTCAGTGGAGCGTGTGACCCCCCACCACCACCCCACGCAGCGGTTGCTGCCGGTGCAGAGTAGTTCGTCCCACTTGGAGTCACTGTTCTGAGATCATATGAGGCTTTAAGTAACATCAGGATCTGCCACTCGAAAAACATGTTTGCCATTAGATTGTGATGTGAAACGTGCCTCAAATATTGATAAATTAGATGAATACTTGCTTTGAATATCGTCTAAAGTTGGTGAAAGGAGGGACCCTGGGAAACAGAATAAACTTAGTTCACATTTTGCCTCATCATAGCCATTTTCACTTAGACTGACACACTTTGAATCTAGCACAGGGCAGACATAGATAAATTTCCAATAGGCAGGTTTTAGGAAGCGTTCAGACATTTTTAAAATTGCATTTTACTGCAGGCCAAGCTGGCAGCCTACCCCATCCCCTCAACAAATCTAAGGAAAACTTCATCAGATGCAAGACAAGGACAGCCCAACCTTTCTATTCATCGTTTAGCATAATAATCTCTTAAGAAACTTTCCGGTTCCTTGTTGAAGGTGGAAGCCCACAGATTGCCCCTTAGCTGGCTGAAGCCATAGAAATGATAATAAGGCCACCTCTTAGCTAAGGAGTTTGTGAATTGGAAACGTTTGACAGGTCTCTTTCAGAAAAAACCCCTCCCCTTGTATCCTCCCATCTACCCCACTGCCTGGGGTCATGAGATGCTAATATCTGGCAAAGCCAAGATCTAAGACTCCTGTGGCTACAATCAACATCAAAGACCACAGCCCTGGACATTCCTTTTGGCCCAGACCCCTCCAGGCCTAAACCTCCCTTACCCCCAAAGGCCCAGCCTTTCGATGCCCTACTTGCCTCTGAGTGTTGGCCCCTTTCCAATCTGTGAAAGGTGAATGATAAACTTTACTTCCTTCTACTTTTTTTTTTTGAGCTGGAGTCTCACTCTGTTGCCCAGGTTGGACTGCAGTGGCACACTCATGGCCACCCCAGCGATGACCTGCTGGTCTCTGGTGATCTTTCTGCCTCAAGCCTTCCAAGTAGCCGGAACTACAGACTTGTGCTACCACACACAGCTAATTTTTTATTTATTGTAGAGAGGAGGTCTCGCCAAGTTGCCCGGGCTGGTCTCGAACCCGTGGGCTTAGGCAATCCATTTGCCTTGGCCTCCCAAAGTGCTGGGATTACAGGTTGAGCCATTGAATCTGGCCCCTTCTGTTTCTTACTGAATTGTAATTTTGCATTATTCCCACGGTACCGGCACCGGCCCACCTCGCCTCAGTTTACTCTTAGAGTTGGCAGACCAGTAAGAGAAGAACTTGTTGAATGCACAGGTTTTTGAGTAAATATGGAATGACATTTTTCAAGATTTGAAATTGTGAAAATTATTACTATTTTTAAGAAGGGGGAAGGAAACCTAGTAAATAATATTTCATAGCAAAAATTTTCCGCAACTGATCAAATTGTCGCCAGATGTTTTATAAATCAGCTGCTACTTTGCACCATTAAGAGTACATTTCTGAAATTTCACTGTTGATATTTACTGCACATGAACAAATCGATTGTTAAAATTATTCCCTAACCTTACCCTGGTCTTTTTCTTCTTCCTTCAGTGAAGTCAAGCTCAGCAGTTACCAAAGCTCCCTTCTACGTGACACATCTTGGAGCTCCGAGAAGCTCAAAAAGTTGCTAAGCTGTAGTGGTCAGGTCACTGGCCTGAACAGTCCCTTGCTGATTAGATCTTAGAGTGTCTGACTGGGAGAAGACCTCAAAGACATTCTTTTATAGATCTTGTGGCCAGCTGGCCCGAGGGAGCTGCTCGCCTAACTGCACTGTGTAGGTCTGTCCTTCCGACCCAGGCTTTCCTTCCTTGGCTACGCTTTCTTCTATTCTCAGTGAATACAATTGGGTCATAAACCCACTAAATGGGTGATTAATTTATCATAGACACTCAACAAAGTTCTGCATATACAAACACTGTAAAGTACAAAAAGTGTAGAAAATAGTGTTGTGAGTGTTCTTAGTCAGAAAAGTATTCTTAGGCAGAAATGTCCTGATGGCTTGTTCTGAAAGCAGGCATGTGCAGAGATGTGTTGAAGGACTGAGTTCCCTTGCGTGGTTGACGAGAAGTCTGACAAGGTTTTAGCCCTTCCTCTACACTGTGACAGTACCTGCCAATTTCACCAACTCAGCTTCACTAAGAACACCACTTAATTTCAGTGACATGTCAGTCTTCCTCATTAGAGCTCCTTGGGGGAACAGGGACTGGGTTGTTTCTTCACATCTCTTAACTTTTGCACAATTATTAACACCTCATAGGCACTTAATACATTTTGAATTAGTGAATACTTTGTAAGACCAAGCATGTAGCCAGATATTTCCATTGGCATTCAAAAGATGGAACCTGTCACTGAACATTTTTTTCTAGTTGCTAGGCAGTGAGTGTTCTATAATGCTCAGACTGGCAAGAAAATACAAATCCATCATGAATCGAAAGCTCCAGCTGTCTAACCAGTGATTTACCATCTTTGCAGCCACTGGCAATCCATGTCAGGAGGAGATCGTAGCTAGAGTGGAAAACAAATGCAGAAGTTTGGAAACTGGTTAGCATTGTCCTAAAAAACTGTGTTCTAGGGTGATTCAGAACATAATTGGTCATATGATGGGATACAGACAGCTTTTCATATAAAGGCCCAACGTTTTAAAATAAATTCCTCAAAATTTTTAGCTCCCAGGTAAGAAACAATTAAGATTTATGATAGCAAGCAAAATTGAGAGTAATGAAGCCCATTATACATATATATTTCATTGCTCTTTTCACCATTTCATGTGTATATGTATATTGCATGTATAAATATGTGTGTACAATGACATTATTTTACCCCAAATTCAGGTAAAAGGCAAAGTATGGAAAAGGCCCGAGGGAATTAGGGATTACAGGGAACACAGAGTTCTGGGGAAAAAAGTGACTCAGCAGAACCTAAGAAACATCTGGCAGGGTATATAGTTAGTCATAGAGAAATTGGCAGACATGATTATGCATTTTGTAAAAATAATTATATACTAGTCCAACAGTTTACATCTAGACCAAAATTAAATAGTTCAAAGTCCTTACAATCAAAGCTGTTATCCTGGTCATTCCAAATACTTCTATCAGCTATCTAGAATAGCTTACAGGAAGCTTTATCAAGTAAGTTATCACATAGCACTAGTATTCTGAAAAATACAATTTTAGAGGAAAAAGATCTTCCAGTTTAAGTCTTAGACAAGGATTCATATTTTCAGCACACACCCATCTTTATAAATTTAAGGCTTATCAAACTACCTGGCAACTTGCATTTTGATGCAGATTGTGGGTACTGTTTGAGTAAGAAAAAGTCATTTAAAATGAAAACCTTTAACCTATGCTCTTATTAATATAACACTGATATAACTTAACATTTTGCCAATGATATTATTTTGTGTAAGCACCTCTTAATTCCTCATTTTTTAAATTCCTCATACCTGACATGTGCGCTAAATTTGATGAACAAAACTCATTCATTCAACAAATACTTGAATGCCTACCAGATTCCAGGTTCTCTGCTAGACTCTGGGTATACAGACTAAAACAAAAAGTCCCTTTCCTGTTAAATATAGCATCATTCCTGCTTAGGTTCAGATTTTAATGGTTTGAATGATCTTCTGTAAGCATCTGGACTGGATATAAAACCATCTTTACAATGTTGTTTATTAATAAGTTTCAGTTCATCCTTCTTGCCAAAAAAGGTTTAGGTGTGTCATGGTCAGTTCCCCAGGTAGGTATCTTTAACTCAGAAGATGACCTATAGGTTTGAAATAGACACACTTTATCACTTTGAATGTATTGATGAGCCCTCAAAATTTTGCAGATGGAAAAAATAAATGATGCCCAACCTAGAAAGACAGCTGTATAAAAGGGCGAGTCTAGCAGGACAGATAACCAGGTATGAGACTCCTTAGGTGAAGAAAAAAAATAGTAAAATGATCAGTTTAAAAGCATGCGTGCAAGAAGTTCCACTGTTGTTTATATATTTCTTTTCTTGGCGTTTTATAAACTAGCCCGGTTCACAGATGCTCCAGATTTTGAGCCTGTCACCCATCCAGTCACTTGCTACCTTCAATGGGTGATGCCCTACCCTGTGACGCCAATTCTTTCCTCACACAGAGCTCTCAAGCCTGGAAGTTTTTTGTTTGTTTTGTTTTTTGGTTTTTTTTGAGTTGGAGTCTTCACTCTGTCACCTAGGCTGGAGTGCAGTGGCACGCTGCTCACTGCCACCGCAACCTCAACCTGCTGGGCTCAGGCGATCCTTCTACTTCAGCCTTCCAAGTAGCTGGAACTACAGGTGCACTCCACCATGTCCAACTTTTTGACGTATTATAGAGGTGAGGTCTCACTAAGTTGCCCAGGCTGATCTCGAATCCGTGGGCTCAGGCAATCCTCACGCCTCAGCCTCCCAAAGTGCTGGGATTATAGACTTGAGCCACCATGCCTGGCTGGGAAGTTATTTTCTAATAAATAAAGTTATTTCCACATTGCAAACATGTTTATAATGTTTGTCTAGTAATTATCACCCTAAACCATTACCTGCTAAGTTACTATATTGTAACAAAGCACAGCTATAAAATAACTATAACCATAAAATACTTCTAATGTCTGTTATAAGGGGAATAACAGGATGCTGTAGCCTGAGTATCTATGTCCTTCTCTCCCCTGGTAAATTCATATGTTGAGTTCTAACCTCCCACATGATGATGGTGTCAGGAGGTGAGACCATTGGTGGTGATTAGGTTGAGGGTGGATACTCATGAACATGATTAGTGCCCAGGTAAAAGAGATTCTGGAGAGCTTCCTCTTCCCTTTTGCTATGTGAGGACACAGTGAGAAGATGGCCATCTATGGACTGGGAAACTCATTCAGGAAGCAGGTTCTCACTAGACACCTACTTTGCTAAAACCTTGATCTTGAACTTACCAAACTCCATAGCTGTGACAAATAAATTTCTATTGTTTTTAAGCCAGCCAGATTAAGATACAGGACAGATACTTTGGAAATTGGCTTTCTCTTCAGAATATAAGCTTTATAGACAGCTATTAAAATGACTAAATTGAAAGGACTGATCTTATACCTGGACCTTATTTTAAGAATACCATTATTTTGTATCTCCTATCATTATGGATTTGTTAGCCAAGATCCTGTCTTATCCAGAAAATAAACATTTATTAAGCGATTACTCTACACAGGACAATGTGCCAGGACCTATTTATTGTGCTAGTCCCTTGTGTAAACCATCTCACAAACAAGTCAGGGAAGAAGATGAATGCCAAAGCTTCCAAGGGGTGAGCAGTGTAGGTGCTGTAGGACACGCCATCGTGTCTCTCGTTAGTAGATTGAGAGTTCTGGCTAGCAAAGGCTGCTTTATTTTAGCAGTATCAACAGTGCTGGCCCTCTGTATCCATACAACTTTGTTTAAAGTTTTAAAAGGCACTCAGGACCTCTGAGGAGAGAATTCACTTCTCACTGGGATGATGAGAGAAAATTCCCTGGAGGAAAACAACATATAAGCTGTGCCTTAGTCTGTTTGGTCTCCTGTAATAACATACTTAGACTGGGTAATTTATAAATAACAGAAATAACTGTTCCGGAGGCTGGGAAGTCCAAGGTCAAGGCACTGGCAGATTCAGTTTCTGGCAAGGGCTTTCTTCTGATTCATAGACAGCGACTTATTGCTGTGTCCGTGCATGGTGGGAGGGGCAAGGAAGCTCCCTTCAACCTCTTTTACAAGGGCTCTAATCTCCTGCATGAGGGAGGAGCCCTAGTGACCTGGTCATTTCCTGAAAGGCCCCTTAATACTATCACATTGTCATCAGGTTATAGCTAGGGACACCAGCTTTCGGACAACAGTGAGCTGGACCACAGAGGAACAGCGGAGGAGGCAGAGGCCATCCTAGGGCTGAGGCCTGTGTGAACAAAAGGTGAGGTATGCAAAGGTTTGGAGAGCAGGGGTCTTGTAGGTGATGGAAGTGGTGTGAGGCTGGGAAGGCAGCTGGCGGGTAGCTTTGCGGGCCCAGCTCTGGAGTCTGGACCGGATTCAGCAGACAGTTGTTTCAGAAGCCTGCTCTTCTGGTCATGGTATGTCAGAAGAATTGAGTGCGGGACTCGTCAGGAAGCTAGGCCTCTAACCCACATGGTAGCCGAGGAATAGAAAGGAAGGGGCAGCTCTGGGAGCTAGTATGAAGGCAGAAGCAGCAGGATTCAGTGACTGATTATGAGCATGCAGGAAAGGGGAGAAAGGAAAGGACTGGGGCAGGGAAGGGTGGCACCAGGTCAAGACTGCCTGGACGGCTCAGAAGTGAGGAATTGAAGACATGGTGAAGTCGAAGGGCCTGTGACCCCTCCAGGAACAATGCTCAGCACCGAGAGTTGGAAATGGGTGCCAAGGCTCGGGAAGAAATTGGGGCTAGAGGTCAAACTTGAAAGCTATTTGCCTAGAGGTTTGGTCAAAGATGTAACTGGACAAGTTCTCCAGAGAAGGGGCTATAGTGACAGCAATTCAATGAGCAAGTGATAGAAACCCTCTCAGCCTGGCTTCATTAAAGGGGAGTATGTAGGGAGGGTGTACGAGACTGAGAAGCACTGAGCACTGGTGGAAAGGCTACAGAAAGTAGGCCTCAGAGGCTGGGCCTCTCCCCGTCTTGTCAGCTCTCCCTCCATGTCTTCTTTCAGCGGGTTTTCTTTTTCTTCTGCAGGCAGGCTCCATGTAGTGGGCCTGATGCTGCCAACAGCCCCAGAAGATTCACACTGTCTTGGCTACACAGAGTCCAGCCATCTGTGCTAAGGAAGGACTCCAGCTGTCCCTGCTTGAGGCACATGCCCACTCCTAGGGCCCACCTCTTTGCCAAAGGAACACCAGGCCTGGGTCATGTGGCTACTCCTGAGGCCAGGGAGCAGGTCAGCTACTGGAGGGAGCAGGCTGATGGTACTGCTCGTGGGAACAGTAATGACACCAGGTCTCAGCCTGAGGCTGGTAAGTCCTTGTTATGTTGCTGGAGGAAGATGGCGACCCAGGGAAAACACGGAGGAATGTCCAGAGAGAGGGTGAGGGCAGGATGGGACCCCAACACTGAAAGAGGAGAGTTTTAATAAGAAAGAGTATTCCTGGAAGCTAAGAGCAAGCAGAAAACCAGTTATGGGCTTATCTCGGAGATGCTGTGAGTTCCATTTCAGACCACTGCAGTAAAGCTAATATCACAATAAAGCAAGTCTCACAAATGTTTTGGTTTCTCAGTGCATGTAAAAGTTATGTTTTTACTATGTGTAGTCTATTAAGAGTGCAGTAGCATGTCTAAAAAAAGTACAAATCTTAATTTAAAAATACTTTATTACTAAAAATGCCAGCGATCACCTGAGCCTTCAGCGAGTCCTCCTCGTTTTGCTCGTGGAGGGTCCTGCCTTGATGCCAGTGGTGGCTAACTGACCAGGGTGGTGGCCGCTGAAGGTTGGGGTGGCTGTGGGAGTCTCTCACTCTGGCGCCCAGGCTGGAGTGTGGAGTGCAATGGCATGATCATGGCTCACTGCAGCCTGGACCTCCTGGGCTCAGGAGATACTCAGGTTGATGAGGTCTCATTATGTTACCTAGGGTGGTCTTGAACTCCTAGGCTCAAGCAATCCTCCCGCCTTGGCCTCCCAAAGTGCTGGGATTACAGGCATGAGCCACCACACCCAGCTGGTAATTTGTTTCTTTTTTTTTTTTGAGTTGGAGTCTCACTCTTGTTGCCCAGACTGGAGTGCAGTGACACGCTCACGGCCACCACAGCCTCGACCTCAGTCTTCCAAGTAGCAGGAATTACAAATACATGCCACCATGCCCGGTTAATTTTCGTGATTTATTGTAGACAAGGTCTCACCAAGTTGCCTGGGCTGGTCTTGAATCCCCAGGCTCAGGCAATCTTCTCGCCTCTGCCTCCCAGAGTGCTGGAATTACAGGCTGAGCCACTACCCTATCTGGTAATTTCTTAAGATAAGAAAACTGACTTTATTGCATTGATCAACTCTTCCTTTCACAAAAGATTTTTCTGTAGCATGTGATGCTGTTTGACAGCATTTTACCCACAGCAGAACTTCTTTCAAAATTGGAGTCAGTCCTCTCAAATCCTGCCACTGCTTATCCACTAAGCTTACATTGTCGTTTAACAACGTTCATATCGTCTTCGCCAGGAGTAGATTCCATCTCGAGAAACCACTCTCTTTTTCATTCATAAGAAACAGCTCCTCATCTGTTCAAGTCTGATCGTGAGATTGTGGCAATTCAGTCACATCTTCAGGCTTCACTTGTAGTTCTAGTTCTCTTGCTACTTCCACCCCAGCTGCAGTTACTTCCTCCATGAAGTCTTGAACCCCCAGAGTCATTCGTGAGGCTTGGACTCAACTTCTTCCAAAGTCCTGTGACTGCTATTATTTTGACCTCCTCCTCCCACGAATCACAAGTGTTCTTAATGGCGTCTAGAGTACTGAATTCTTCCTAGAAGGTTTTCAATTTACTTTGTCCAGATCCATCAGAAGAATCACTATCTATGGCAGCTACAGCCTTATGAAATGTTTTTTTTAAATGTAAGTATTTTATTGATCACTGAAGAAAAAACACAGTAGCAAGTTCTGTGTTGGCTTCGATGAGACCAAATAGTTCATCTTTAACGTAGCTACTGCACTCCAAAATTGAAGTCAACACAGTCATTACTACAGGTTACTTTTTGAAAGAATCTATCCTGAAAAGAAAGAAAATTAGGAAATTTAAACAATTCCTCCAAACCGCACATTTATAAATATTGTCATATTTAAAATGCTTGAAAGGCATGAATTCTCCATGAATGTGAAATGTATTTTTCAAATAATAAGACTTGAAAGTCAAAATAACTTCTTGATTTATGGGCTGCAGAATGATGTGCTAATGGGTGTGAAAGCAACATTATTAGTCTCCTTGGACATCTCCGTCAGGGCTCTTGGGTGACCAGGTGCATGTCAATGAGTAGTAATACTTTGAAAAGACTCTTTTTTCTGAGCAGTAAGTTTCAACAGTATGGTTACTCTTAGTAAACCATGATGTGTTGTCATCCAGGCTTTGTTGTTCTATTTGTAGAGCATAGGCAGAGGAGATTTAATTCTTAAGGGCCCTAGGATGTTTGGAATGGTAAATGAGCATCGACTTCCCCTTAGAGTTACCAGCTGCATTAGCCCCTAACAAGAGAGTCAGTCAGTCCCTTGAGGCTTTGAAGCCAGGCATTGACTTCTCCTTTCTAGCTATGGCAGCTTCATCCAATAGAAGACTACTTTGTCAGCTTTGAGAATCTGTTTAGTGTAGCCACCTGCATCAGTGACCTTAGCAAGATCCTCTGGGTAACCTGCTGCAGCTTCTCCATCAGCACTTGATGCTTCATCTTGTACTTTTTTTTTTTTTGAGTTGGAGTCTCACTCTGTCACCCAGGCTGGAGTGCAGTGACTCCGGCGATCCTTATGCCTCAGCCTTCCAAGTAGCTGGAACTACAGGCATGTGCTACCATGCCTCACTAATTTTTTATTTATTGTAGAGACGAGGTCTCACCAGATTGTCCGGGCCGGTCTCGAACCCGCAGGCTCAGGCATTCCACTCACCTCAGCCTCCCACAAGTGCTGGGATTACAGGCTGAGCCACCAAGCCCGGCCTACCTTGTACTCTTATGTTATGGAGACAACTTCTGTCCTTAAACTTCATGAACCAACACCTGCTGGCTTCCAACTTTCCTTCTTCCTTCCTCTCAGCCTTTGTAGAACCAAAGAGAGTTAGGATCTTGCTAATCAATCGGACTTCGGCTTAAGGGAATGTTGTGACTAGGTTGATCTTCTACCTAGACCATTCAAACTTTCTCTGTATTAGCAATAAGGCTTTCTTATTAGTCCATTTTACTGGAGTAGCACTTTTAATTTCTGTCAAAAACTTTTCCTTTGCATTCACAGCTTGGCTAACTGGCACAAGAGGCCTAACTTTTGGCTTATCTTGGCTTTCGACAGCTCTTCCTCGCTAAGCTTAATCATTTCTCGGTTTTTTTGTTTTTTGAGGTGGAGTCTCACTCTGTCACCCAGGCTGGAGTGCAGTGGCACACTCATGGCCACCCCAGCATCGACCTGCTGGGCTCCGGTGATCCTTTCACCTCAGCCTTCCAAGTAGCCAGAACTACAGGCGCACGCTACCACGCCTGACTAATTTTTGATTTATTGTAGAGACCAGGTCTCGTCAAGTTGCCCGGGCTGGTCTCGAACCTGTGGGCTCGGGCAGTCTACTCGCCTCTGCCTCCCAAAGTGCTGGGATTACAGGCTGAGCCACTGAGCCCGGCCCATTTCTAGCATTTGATTTAAAGTGAGAGACAACTCTTCCTTTCACTTGAATACTTAGAGGCTATCGCAGGGTTATTAACTGGCCTAATTCCAATACTGTTGTGTCTTAGGGAATAGGGAAGTGCCAGGAAAGGGCAAGCGATGGGAATTGGCTGGTCAGTGGAGCAGTCAGAACACACACAACCTCATCAATTAGGCTCACCATCTTATATGGGTGTGGTTCATGATGTCCCAAAACAATTACAATAGAAACACTGAAGATCATTGATCACCATAACTGACTTAGTAATAATTGAAAGTCTGAAATAGTGTGAGAATTACCAAATGTGACACAGACACACAAAGTGAACAATGCTGTTAGAAAAATGCTACTGACAGACTTGCTAGAGGCAGGGTGGCCACAAACCCGCAAGTTGTAAAAAATGCACCATCTGTGAAGCGCAATAAAGTGATGGGCAATAGAATGAGGCACATCTGTACATATGTCATTTTTTTATGGGCACTAAAAGACTTGACTGCTAAAAATATTCTACCAATCTTTTCAAGTTTTTCACTTGCTTGGGTTAAAGCAAGAGAGACCTATACAGCTATATAGGGGAGAGAATCATTGGGTTTTTATTAGTTATTCAGATCAATTAAACAGACCCTTTTTTTTTAAGTTGGAATCTCACTATGTCACCCAGGCTGGAGTGCAGTGGCACACTCACGGCCACCCCAGTGTCAACCTGCTGGACTCTGGCGATCCTTCCGCCTCAGTCTTCCAAGTACCTGGAACTAGAGGCATGCACTACCACGCCTGGCTAATTTTTTGATTTATTGTAGAGATGAGGTCTTACCATGCTGCCCAGGCTGGTCTCGAACCCGTGGGCTCAGGCAATCCTCTCGCCTCGGCCTCCCAAAGTGCTGGGATTACAGGCTTGAGCCACTGCGCCCGGCCAACCCCACTCCCTGTGCTAGGTATGAGGTGCTGAGAGTGTAAAAATGAAGACACGTGGTTCTTCCTCTGAAGGCTGTGAGATAAAGGACAGCATGAGACTTACAGTGCAGCACAACAGGGCTGTGTTAATGAGTTCAGTGAGCATGTATTGAGTACTTACTGTTTGTCTCACCAGTGCTGGGCATAAAGCTGTTTAAGACTCAGCCTTCAGCCGGGCTCGGTGGCTCAGCCTGTAATCCCGTGCTTTGGGAGGCTGAGGTGAATGGGTTGCCTGAGCCCGCGGGTTCATGACCTGCCTGGGCAACTTGGCGAGACCTCATCTCTACAATAAATCAAAAAATTAGCCGGGCGTGGTAGTGCGCGCCTGAAGTTCCAGCTACTTGGAAGGCTGAGGTGGAGGGATCGCCAGAGCCCAGCAGGTCGAGGTTGCAGTGACTGGGAGCGGCCACTGCACTCCAGTCTGGGCAACAGAGTGAGACTCCGACTCAAAAAAAAAAAGACTCAGCCTTCCACCTGGTCACTTACCTCTCATCACATCTATCCCCTGCTTTGAACCTGCTTGTGGTGTTGGTCTCTTCTGCCCTGGTCTAAGGATTATGTGGGCAGGAATGTGTCTGCCTTGGCTCTCACTGACGGTCAGTTCCACTAATGCTTAGATGCTCCCATCAAGTATTTGCCAAGGATTTGACGGTAACCAAGACAGCCCTGACATGGTTGTGACAGGTCACATGGCTCTGATTATGACAAGGTTTTCCTGAGAATGCAGAAAATCTACAAAATGACTTGTTTCTCTCTTATATTCTTCTTAGATGATGTTATGAGGCCAGAGGTGAAGCAAATGATCATTTGGAAATATCCAGTGGGTCTCAGTACCAGCCTATTTCTATTATTTGCTACCAGTGAAAATGGCCAGAAAATATGGTTCTATCATCCTGTAGGTATTAACTTACCTAATTCTCACAGCAACCCTGTGAGAGGTAGGTAGAACTTTATATTTTACAGATGGGTTCACTGAAGCCCAGAGGGGGTTAAATAACTTGTCCAAGGTTACACAGCTGGGAAACGGCTGAGCTGGGACTTGAACACAGGTGGCGGGGCTCCAAGGTGCAGCTCCACAGCTGCTGTGCTGTGCTCCCTCTCCGATGGTGCTGACAGGCACGTCTCCCGTGATGCCTCAATGAAAGCCACTGCTTCCATTCAAGTACCTTTTTCCTTTTCCCCAGCGTTCCCTCTCTTGTGAAGCTGACCCTTTCTGAAGTTCCTGGCTTCAAAATATGGGGAATTTCCAAAAGAAAACCAAGCCAAAACCTGACCTTAGTCAAGAACAAAGGGCTCTTTCTCTTGCTTTGTCTCCAACTCATTTCATCCTTGGTGTTCTACATCTAGATTGCCTTCCTCTCCAAAACAGAAAAAAAAAATAAGCTATATCTGAAAATGCCTTATCTGCCCCGACTATGTGAGATAAATGCCCAATATCCCTTGCCATTCCTTGAGAAATGTGGGTCATGATTACAACAATAAGCTGGACGGGCTTAGGCAGGCCCTTTTTGACCCACTTCTCGCTTATGGAATCACCTCCACTTACCTGCTGACTGTTCCACAGGCCTTTCCCGCTTAGGAATTCACATACTATTTATCAGCATGACACCAACACCCAGGCTCAAGATAGAACTTGTTGTGGAGTCACCTGTATTTCCCATGGTCTACTTGTACAATGATTTCTCCTCTTGAGGGCCCATAGGGAACCTCTACAGATGAACTTCCTCCCCTGGGAGGCAGGTGGCCTCCACCACTAACCTGACTCCTCCACAGTCGGTCCTTTCCCAAACCCAGTCCAGGCTGCCTGG
Organism: Tarsius wallacei; assembly: GCA_963574415.1. Classification (NCBI taxonomy): domain Eukaryota; kingdom Metazoa; phylum Chordata; class Mammalia; order Primates; family Tarsiidae; genus Tarsius; species Tarsius wallacei. The sequence goes on along the minus strand of CAUYQG010060287.1, from coordinate 11,273 downwards.
TGCCAGCCTCAAGCTTGCCTCCAGGATCAATGTCAGGCATCTGGGGCCTGGCTTCACAGAACAGTCCCTGCCTCTGTGCCCTTTCTCTGTGGTTGTGTCCACATCATCTTTAGAACTACCTAGAAAAGTGTCAGCGTCTGCAGACTGTGGTGGAGGCTGACATGGGACTGTCCCCTATGCTCTGTCTCTCCTTCCCATCAGGAATGTTTTTATTGTTTGGCAATCAGTCTCCATAACCATTACAAGCAAGCCATAAGAAAAAAAGCCATGGGGCAATGGCAGTTCAGTGAGATTGTGTGTGTGTGTGTGTGTGTGTGTGTGTGTGTGTGTGTATGAGATTTGTGGGGAACATGGAGAAAATTTTCTAAAATTTTTATAAAGGGAAGGTGTTTGGGGTTGAATGTGTGGACATGAGCCACAAAACCCATCAGCTGCCTCCGAATACCCCAAGAGAGACGAAGGAGAGCTTTGTACCCATACCTGAGAGCCATTGTGCCTCTGCCTTTATGGGGCAGAAAGGTCACGCTGTAACTGGAGATGTTGCTCCGATGACACTATGCAATATCCGTGGATTTCGAGTTCCAGTTGCTCTATCCCAGCGGGTGGGGCTGGTCTATGCCAACCTCAGCGATGGGTTAGATAACAGCAGGTGTGCCAGCACCGCCTTGTGTGGCTTTCATTCAGGGAACATCCCACCCACTCTGAATCCCCAGGAGAGCTGCTGCCTTCATTGCTGTTTCAGCTCTGCCCCTGCTCCCTTTCTTCCCAGAATCTGATGCCTCTCCTGATGACCCCAGCTGCCTGCTTTGGTCTCTGCCTCTTGGAATGCCGTCTCCAGTGTGGGCCCCCTGAGAATCCGCTCCCAGGATCTCTGGCCCAGGCCTTCTGGTTGCTAACAAAGCGTGCATGCTGGCTCTTGGCTGTCTGCCCTGCTGTGACCTGTTGGGCAGGACACTAAATATTCCCCAGTCAGCATTTCAGAGAGAGATTAAGGTCAAATAAAGCTTTTAGTTTAAATGGTTCAGTTAATCCAGGAGCGAAGCACACTGAGGTTTGAGGCCATGTGAAATGGCCAATGTTTTTTTGTTTTTTTTTTTTTGAGTCAAAATCTCACTCTGTTGCCTAGGTTGGAGTGCAGTGGCACACTCACAGCCACCACAGCCTTGACCTGCTGGACTCAGGCAGTCCTTCCACCTCATCCTTCCAAGTAGCTGGAACTACAGGCACGCACCACCACACCCGGCTAATTTTTTGATTTATTGTAGCGATGAAGTCTCACCAAGTTGCCCAGGCTGGCCTCGAACCCGTGGACTCAGACAATCCTCTCATCTCGGCTTCCCAAAGTGCTGGGATTATAGGCATGAGCCACCATGCCTGGCCAGGCCACAGTCTTAAAAGCAAATGCAAGCATGAAAAGCAGCACATACTCCTTCCACTGAGTGGGGAAACATGTGCATGCCCACATGTAGACAGCCATTTGATTTCTTGAGGCCTTAGTTTTCCTGATCTGCCAAAAGGGACAGTGGACTAGTGGCCAGATCTCAACTTGGACATTTAGGCTGGTGGTCTATTATCATTTTTATGGCTTCAGCCAGCTAAGGGGATTGAAAGTGTCTTCGAGATTATTATGCTAAACCGTGAATGGTTGGGCTGTCCTTTCTTTTTTTTTTTTTTTTTTTTGAGTTGGAGTCTTACTCTGTCGCCCAGACTGGAGTGCAGTGGCATGCTCTCGGCCACCGCAGCCTCGATCTGCTGGACTCCAGCGATCCTTCCACCTCAGCCTTCCAAGTGGCTGGAACTACAGGCGTGCGCTACCACGCCCGGCTAATTTTTTGATGTATTGTAGAGATGTGGTCTCACCAAGTTGCCCAGGGGGTCTCAAACCCACAGGCTCATGCAATCCACTCACCTCAGCCTCCCAAAGCGCGGGATTACAGGCTGAGCCACCGAGCCCGGCTGTCCTTGTCTTTCATCTGCTGGAGATTTGCTGAGAGCGTGGGGTAGGCTGCCAGCTTGGCCTGCAGTAAAATGTCTGAATGCTTCCTAAAACCTGCTTATTGGAAATGTATCTATCTATGTTTAACCTGTGCTAGATTCATAGCATGTCAATCTAAGCAAAAATGGTTATGCTGAGGCAAAATGTGAACTAAATTCATTCCAAGTTTCTTGGAGTCCCTCTTTTCATGTGTATAAACTGGATCTGAGAGTTTGACACCAAATTCAGGCTCATCATTTGTTTCCACTGAAATTAACTCAGAAATCAGGGACCCTTTGCTTGTGGGCCTGTTTTAGTTAGCAGTGGCACATGCAGTAATTACAGTTACTGTGGCCTTGGTCCACGATGACTGAGACTCAGCCACTCAGTTAGTGCACAGGGAATGCTTAGCTCTCGGGGTGAGACGACCTCACCACAAGCGCTGGTAGGGCACTCCACACACACGGGGCAGGGTGGGCAATGCCCACAGGATAGGCTGGGCACAAACTGGTTGCATGACAGGCTCGGCACCTGCTCATTGCATGCATCATTTTTCATGTTCAGCAGGGCCATGCTGTTCTGGGAAGGGCTTTGGGAAGGAGATAACTTAAGAGGGACAGGTCAGGGAGTGAGGCACAAAGTAATTTCCTGGGTTACTCCTATCACCTATAATAACCTCCCAGGCAAACTCACTGGATTTTCCCTTCAACCAGCAGCTTCTGAACTCTCAATTCTTCAAAGCCTTTTTGATGATGTTAGACAAGTAATGGTGGTTTCCCTCCACACCCACATTCTTTTATTTTTTTTTTTTTTGAGTCGGAGTCTCACTCTGCCGCCCAGGCTGGAGTACAGTGAAATGTTCACGGCCTCCGCAGCCTTGACCTGCTGGGCTCAGGTGATCCTTCCACCTCAGCCTTCCTTCCAAGTAGTTGGAACTGCAGGTATGCGCCACCACGCCCAGCTAATTTTTTGATTTATTGTAGAGACGAGGTCTCGCTATGTCGCCCAGGCTGGTCTCAAACTCCTGGGCTCAAAGTAAACCTCTCGGCTTCCCAAAGTGTTGGGGTTATAGGCTTGAGCCACCACACCAGGCCCACATCCATCTTCTAATACTCCCACCATCACTAAGCTCCTGTCTCAATCAGTAGATTTCTCTTTGCCCGAACACTTCATAAATAAGTCACTTTTTTACTGGCATTGACGAGCCTCTGACTAGGTCACTACTGTGTAGTCACTGCTGGCCATGCACGAGGACTCGCATGAAACCCCTGGGCAACAGGGACTGTCGCCTTCCCCACTGTACCCTTGAGAAAGCTGAGGGTTAGCAAGGCTGGCGGCCTTGCTCAGGTTCACCCACTGGGTGTGACAGAGCTGGGGCTCCAGTGGTGGCTGGGCTCCAGAGCCCATGCACTTGACCACAACTCAGCATCCCCACCACGAGTTCTTACCATGCACCAGCACAGGGCGACGTGCTGCAGGGCCACCAGAACAAGATGTTCCTCCTGCCCTTGATGGGCCTTGGGAGGGGAAGGCAGAAATACGTGCTGCAAAGGACACACAGTTCCAATCCGTGGCACAGGCTGGAGGGTGCGGCCAGGCCCAGAAAACAGTCCCTGGATAGGGAACTATTTTATCTTTCAATTCACCTGGCTAACATGGATTGTTGTTTATTAAAATGATGACGCAGACTTTGAAAACTAGGAAAAAGGGCCTTTTACACACACACACACACACACACAAATGGTTGTGTACCTTCAAATTAAATTTCAGAGCCTGTTTTCTCATTTGCATCCCTAGTAGGCGGGAGATATTTGGATGCCTCTTGGTTCATTTTTGTTTTTTCTCTTATTTTCTGTTCTCCTCGAGGGTGAATTCAGCTTCCTATAGCAGTTCACTTCATTACTTCCCAAGGCACTGACGCTGATATAAAATTCTTTTAATTAACCTTAAGGAGGAAGAACAGCCCTTTCAACTGACCCACCCCTCCTACACCTGTTAAGCTACTCTGGCTGCAGTAGTCAGCAAAACCAGCCCCAGAAACAGACAAACCCCAAACCCGCCCAGCCCTTAGGGTCATCCCCGAACAGGTGTTTGATTGATGTGTAATGTTTTGACTTGGCTGCTCAAGCCAACCACAGTAGTGACACTATTTGATCTTATAGACAAAGCCTAAAGCTTCACTGATGTCTTTAGGTGTCGATAGTAACACAAGCCTTGTACTAGTGTCATGATCAACACACTGCTTAGGAACAGATCTAGACAGACTTTTTTTTTTCTATACAAATCCACTCAGAGGCCGAACTCGGTGGCTCAGCCTGTAATCCCACGCTTTGGGAGCCCGAGGTGAGTGCATTGCCTGAGCCCGCAGGTTCGAGACCTGCCTGGGCAACTTGGCGAGACCTCATCTCTACAATAAAAATAAAAAAAATTAGCCGGGCATGGTAGTACGCGCCTGTAGTTCCAGCTACTTGGAAGGCTGAGGCGGAAGGATCGCCGGAGCCCAGCAGGTGGAGGCTGCAGTGACCGGGAGCGGCCACTGCACTCCAGTCTGGGCGACTGAGTGAGACTCCAACTCAAAATAAATAAATAAATAAATAAATAAATAAATAAATAAAATCCACTTAGAATGAGACAGTTGGAAACCGTGGGAACCCCACTGAGCCCACCTGCTGCCACTGAGGCGGGGTGGTGGTGGGGACGGTCCCAGCAGGACTCCAGCAGCCCTTAAGCTTTCTTGGAAACACAAACATTGCAAGCTCTGCACAGACTGCAGCACGATACCCAACATCCTGTGGTCAATTAAACAGAGACACTGGCTGCTTGTCCTTGATATGCTAAATATTTAGTTTTTTTTGTTTTTTGCTTTTTTTTGGTTTTGTTTTGAGTTGGAGTCTCACTCTTTGTTGCCCAGGCTGGAGTGCAGTGGCACACTCACGGCCACCGCAGCCTTGACCTGCCGGGTTTACGCGATCCTTCCGCCTCAGCCTTCCAAGTAACTGGAACTATAGGCGCACGCCACCATGCCCGGCTAGTTTTTGTGGTTTATTGTAGAGATGAAGTCTCACCAAGTTACCCAGGCCGGTCTCGAATCCCCAGGCTCAGGTATCCTCTCGCCTCGGCCTCCCAAAGTGCTGGGATTATAGGCTGAGCCACTGCACCCAGTCTGTTTTTTGTTTTGGTTTGTTTGTTTGTTTTGGAGTCTCACTCTGTTGGAGTCTCACTCTGTTGCCCAGGCTGGAGTGCAGTGGCAGTCTCACGGCCACCCCAGCATCAACCTGCTGGGCTCCAGTGATCTTCTGTTTCAGCCTTCCAAGTAGCCGGAACTACAGATGCGCAGCTACTTTTTTATATTGTAGAGATGAGGTCTCACCAAGTTGTCCGGGCTGGTCTCAAACCCGCAGGCTCAGGTAATCCACTCATCTCAGCCTCCCAAAGTATTGGGATTACAGGCTGAAACGCCGAGCCTGGCCCTATTTTTGTTTTTTTTTGAGTTGGAGTCTCACTCTGTTGCCCAAGCTGAGTGCAGGACTCGCTCATGGCCACCACAGCCTTGACCTACTGGGTTCAGGTGATCCTTCCGCCTCAGCCTTCTAAGTAGCTGGAACTACAGGCGTACGACACCACTCCCAACTAACTTTTTGATTTATGATAGAGATGAGGTCTCACCAAGTTGCCCAGGCTGGTCTCACACCCGTAACCTCAGGCAACTGGGATTATAGGCGTGAGCCACCGTGCCGGCTCTCTGGCCCTGAATATTTAGCTTTTAAGGTCAGCTGATATTTCAGGAAGCAGAGATTCTACATCAAGGATGTCTAGGCTTGGACATGACTTAGTCTCTCTTATGAAACAGAAACACATCTGCACTTCTAGGATATAACAGTATCATTCCAGGAATGGAATCCTGAGCATATTGCCAGGAAAAAATGAGTATCGTGGATAACAAATGGAGTCCTCCTTTTCCTTATCAGCCAGATACACACATATAAAAAAATAAATAAAAGGTTTGCAGTGCAAGAAATTGGTTCAGATGTATTTTTTCATAATTATTAATGAACAAGAAGGTAAATTATAGCACTGGATTATTTAAATTACCTAGGCACTTTTTGCAGAACATTAATCTGAGAGGGGTAAATTAGATTTTGAAGTGAGTTAAGTATACCGGACTCCCTCCCTGCCGCCTTCCAAGTGGGGAGAGACAGGTGGGCTATGCGCCTCTAAGCCATGGAGGAACCTCCATGCGCCTGTGGAGCTCTTCAGGAGGGTCTCCGCCCATCTTGCTGTGCCTGGGAAGGTGGAAGGCAAATTAAGAGGGCTTCCATCATGAAATTCAGCCCTTGAAGTCCTGACTTGCGAGCTCTGGGCTGGCTTGGACCAGCTTCACTTTGTTCTGTCAACTCCACTTTGCCTCTGCGCGGGCCTGCAGCTTACTTGGGTCTCTGGAGCAATTTCTGGACTTGAAATTGCTTGGATTTGTCATTCTGCTGTGCTGAGGGGAAGGGCGTGTTTTTAAAGAAAATGTTCATCTCTAACTCCAGTACCAGGCATAGAGTTGTCACACAACAAGTAGTCGAGTTGAGCTGAATCCAGAGGAAGATACACTTGCTCTTAATGGTACTATATCCTAATGAAGCAGATATGGCCCTGCTGCCTGTCTGCTGCAAATGTGTCTACCAGAGCCAGGGATAACAAAAGAGGCAGGGGAGTGTGGTAGGGGGGTGAAGATTCTCTCTAACAACGCCCTGCCAGGACTCTCCTCTTGCCTTCCCTCTCCTCCGGGTGGGGTGGACTGCACTGCATTGGTTCACACGAGGGCCAGGGTGTTCCGTTATTAGTCTGCAGTGCCAGGAGTAGTGCCTGGTGCACTGTAGGGTTCAATGACTGTCTTTAGAATGCATTGATAGGCAAGGATGGGGAACCTCAGGGTGCTGCAGCCTGGGCAGTGCCCTCCACAGTCCTGGACACAGAGCACAGAGACCTAGACATCCAGCCTTCTACCCTTTGGCCATCCCAGAGCCTGGGACTGACTCTGTTCTGGCTCGCTGCTTCTCCTCAGGTTGTTGCCAAACTCTGTCTTCTCTTGGACAGTCATTGTAACGAGTTCTAACTACAAGCAGTTCTGTGTGCTTCTAAATCTTCTCATTTGCAAACTGAGCATGCATTCATTATCCGCGAACACTTCCTGGAACTCATGCTTGCTAGACTTAGCTCGTCCTTAGGGTCTTCTTCCTCACTTTCCTACAAATGCTTCAATGTACTTGATAATGTGTTGGGAGAATGCCACTTTTGCCAGGATGAACAGAGGGAAGTCCCTGCATAGGATATTCCTCCTCATCAGTGGCCTACAGGAATGCCGTCAATTCTTTCCTCACCCGCCCACCTCGTGCCGTGTCTGCTTGCCTTTCAAGCTTGGAGGCCGTTGGGATATCTGACTTGTCTTTCCATTCAGTGCTGGGCCACCCTGCACCTGAGCCAGAGTCACTTGTTCAATCAGCTTTGGGGGTTAGTGTGAACCCAAAGTTAGATTCGTGCTAAGGGACCTGCAGATGATACAGTTGCAGGCCTGGGTTGATCAGGCTCAGTCAGAAGGGCATTGTCATCGGTACACCCACGTTCCAGTCCCGGCTTTGCATCTCCTAAGATATATGTTTGGGGGAGTTACTTAACTTCTTTGCAGCTATCCTTATTTTTTTAACCTCATTCTTGTACTGAGGAGAAAGCCTCAGTTTTACAGGGTTGTAAGGATTGCTGACAGGGGGCGCCTGGCACCTCATAGGGAGTGCTATAGATTAAAATAGCTGTTATTGGCAGTAGGGACTTGCTGGGAGGGTACGCTGAATGTCTGAAGCTGGCGGGTCTTCTTAGTTGCATGATATATGGCTTTGGCCCACAGTTTTTAGTTTTCTACTGTCATGAAGAAACCCAAAAGGACAGAATTCTAAGTTTGCTTTGTAAAATAAAGTGTTACTAGTTCATTATGCTCTGCTATGTACTGGCAGCATTTGTAGACTATTCGTTTTAACATGATTTTTTACCAAAATACTGTTACAAAATAGTCTTGCTTTTTTTCCCACTTTGCATAGTCCATTTCATTAAATTTCAGCAATTCTAAATCAGAATAGCATCTAACAGATCCCATTTAAAGTGCTTGCCACTAATTCAAACATTTATGGCATATTAGTCAAATCCTTAATATTTAGTTATAAAGTCACATTACCCTGTTCAGTTATTAAAATAAATAGGTGAATGTGTATCATTAATTTTTTTTTTTTTTTGAGTTGGAGTCTCACTCTGTCACCCAGGCTTGAGTGCGGTGGCACGCTCACAGTCACCCCAGCATCAACCTGCTGGGCTCCGGCGATCTTTCCTCCTCAACCTTCCAAGTAGCCGAAACTACAGGAGCATGCTACCATGCCCAGCTAATTTTTTATTTATTGTAGAGATGAGGTCTCGCCAGGTTGCCCAGGCTGGTCTCGAACATGCAGGCTCAGGCAATCCACTTGCCTCGGCCTCCCAAAGTGCTGGGATTACAGGCTGAGCCACTGAGCCTGGCCATTATCTTTTTTTTTAGCAAAATAATTCTGTCCTATATTGCTCTTTCTCTTGCATAGTGGTTGAATTTAAATAACTTGTATAAAAGTGTTTTGTTTACTATGTGTTACTGAAAAAAATGCTCTTTAATTAGCCAGTTGAGATAAGTGGAGTAAGATAATAGTATGTAAAGTTTTAATAGTCCCAAGATTGGCCCAATAGCTATATGGATCATGATTCTGGGATTTTAAATCAATTTTAATCTTAAAGGCAACAAATATGTCCTTATTTTATAATCTTCACAAAACAGAAGAATATATATACAAAGTGAAATTCTCTCCTCGTTCACCCCCGATTCCACTCTCATCTACAGAAGACTGTCAGCAGTCCGGCATCTATCTTTCAAGATCCTTGTCTTCTGTCTTTGTTCACTCCATAGACGGGCGTATACCCCATGTATTCTGCAGGTGGCTTTATTTTTTACAGTATGTTTTGGAGAGCTCTATACATTGATTGCTATTTTTTGAAAAACCCAAGAGTCCCCTTCTATAGTACAGATCAGCTTTTCCCAGGCACTTAGGGTTCCTGCTGATTGAGCTCAGGGCTGCGGTGTCTGGGCAAGGCAACTCCCAAGGCTCTGGGGCACCTTGGACTTTACTATGAGTGAGTTTTCCATGAGGGCGCAGACATCAGAGCTTTATAAATGACTTTATGCTACGATGGTTGCCTCAGAGGGAAACACCTGTCTGCTAGGAAAACCCAGGGAGCTGTGAAGCCCCAGCCAATGTTGGTTATCTACAACTCAGCTCCTCTGTCCAAATACTACATAGTTCTTCTTTTGAAAAAATTATGCTAATTGGCTGTGTGTTCCCTGCCTACCTCCTAGGCTGTCCTCTGCCATCAACACAGTATGTATGGTCAGCTCATGCCAGTAAGTTCTCAGAAGAACCTAAACCAGCTCCCGTCTGTTTCCAGATATGCTCAGAAGTAACCCAGACCTACTTCTGTAAGGAACACAAAAGCTTTGTTTCTACTAAAAAGTTGGCTTTTTAAATTGGTTTCTTTTCTGTTTATTAATCTTGCCTGTTTATTAAACACAGGTTTGATTGCTCAGTCTTTGCAAGTAGGATACAAAGAGAAAGAGATTTGGAATGTTTAACCATGCATAGCCCTGAACTCAGACCTGGTAAATATTGGACAGTGTTGATTAGAACACAGGTGCTGAATGCACAACCATGTGGGGGCTAGACAGGCATTTCTATTGTGAGATGGAGGCTCAATTCTGGCTTCATCCAACTCCCTGCTGGAGGGCGTGATATCAAGGTTGTGCTTTTGATTTGAGCTCCACTGAAAGGGACTGACTTATCCTGTTTAGAGTATAGGTAAACTGCCCTGTTTATTAAATAACTCTGTCAAATGTTTTCAGTCATTGCTTTTTTCACTCAAAAGGGAAAAGCCTGTGACAACTCACATCATGATCTTTTAAAAAAATCAAAAGTAGACCATCAGGAGGATGGCTGGGAGTCGTGAAGAACGAGTCCTGCATCCCAAGTCATCAAGTGCCAACCTGAAATGGTCTGGCAAGCGTGGCTGGGAAGAGTCTATGGCTTCAGCAGGGAGCAGCCAGGGAGCCCGAAAGGAGACAGACATACAGAGATGGAGAGACTCAGAGCTACATCCTCACCAGTCAGGACCGTAGCTAGGGAGGGTGACCAACGGGTGTACTGGGCAGCTGGAGAGAGCCTTTCTCCTGTCCTTCGAGCCCTGGGAGGAGAGAAGGGGGACCACAAGTGGCAGGACTGCTGATTTGCCAGATGGCAAGTTGATGAACAGCCCAGAGACAAAGTTCAGGAGCAGCACGCAGGGGGCCAGGCCTAAAGCAGCTCTGACGAGACACAACATGGCCCGAGTGCAACGGCCCCTGTGTAGACAGACGTCATGAAGGTGCGTCCAGCTTTCCTCTCTGGTCTGTAGGTTTTACAAATTAGCCCTTAAAAAGCACATTCAATACAGAAATTAGCATGTGTGGGTACCTGCTTGCTCTCCTGTGCCTGTGCTCAAGTAGAAATAAGCCAGACAGGGTTCAGTGTAGCCTTTGAGTTCTGAATCACTTGCCAAGCACTCCTAGTTCTCCTTATCTGCCTCAATTTTTAAAAAAAAATTTAAATAGTCAGGCACAGTGACTCATGCCTGTAATCCCAGCATTTTGGGAGGCTGAGGTGAGAGGATTGCCTGAGCCCAGGGTTCAAGAGCAGCCTAGGCACCTTGGTGAGACCTCGTTTTTACAATAAATAAAAAAATAATTAGCCGGGCATGGTGGTGTGTGCCTGTAGTTCCAGCTTTTTGGAAGGCTAAGGCAGAAGGATCACCTGAGCTCCGCAGATCGAGGCTGCAGTGGCCCTGAGAGTGCCACTGCCCTCTAGCCTGGGCAAACTGAGTGAGACTCTGACTCAAAAAAAAAAAAAATTTAAATAACACTTATCTCTTTCCAAAATACTACATAGTTCTTATTTTGTAAAAATTATGCCGATTGGTTGTCTCTTTTTTGCCTACCCTCTAGGCTATAGATTCCTTGAGAGCAGGTATATTTTATTCACTCACGATTGTCCCCAGCATTCAGAACAGGGTTTGAAATCTGGCAGATTTTCTGTAAATATTTGTTGAGTGCACGAATGAATAAACCACAAGCCTGGTTTTATGTTTTTATACATCAAAAGGCTGATAATAGAGACCGTTTTTTAAAATATTCAGGAGTCGTGACTGGGCTCGA